>MJUU01051575.1:180865-196042 GCA_002080025.1 Modiolus philippinarum | reverse complement strand
ATACTTTTAGAAAATAAAATATTTCAAATAGGACAAACTTTTTAATATATAGATTGATAATGTACCTTTGCTGATTACTGTCTTAAATGTTATTTGCTTTTCATCTTGAACTTACTGCGAGGTAAATACGAGTTCATCTTATTGTTGAAAGCCTCATATTGACTTCAAGATGAAGAACCACAATAAAAGCGTTGTTCCATTGCTTAGTTTTACCATGTACTTGTATCGTAGAACTTGTCCTTAAGTCCGTTTTACATTCAGGATGGGACCAAGCGATTTGAATTGATGAATATACAGAATAAACGGAAAAGATATGGAGTAAATGCACATGAGACAAAGTCTCTACAAGTAAGCAAAGTAACAACGCTTTTTTTGTTGTTCTTCATCTTGAAGTCACCATGAGGCCTTCTACAATGAGCTTTGCTCAAACATCATAGTAAACCCTAGCACCGGTTTGAGCCGAATTCTTTGCTAAATGTCGAGTAACGCTACATGCATGTCTTTTCTGGTCATGGATGTAGGATCGTCAACAAACATAATTATATCTAGCAAAGTGCTCTAACAATCACTGTCGTCCGTTGCCCGACAACGGATGAATTTTACTTACAACTTTTTAAAAATAATGTCATGAACATGTAAAGAAATGAAAGCAAAGCTCAAATGGCAAAAATTATAACAACCACAAACCCCAAAAATATATGAAAGATAAATTCACACACAAAAAAATATTTAATTTAAGCAAAACTTCTCGATTTTCAAACTCATATAAGGATAGTGGGCGCACCCACTTGAATGAGCTTTCCATATCTGTAAACAATTTCCAAGGATAGTCTTGTAATCTTTAAGAGAAACACCAAGATTTGCAAACTCTTGGAAGGTTGCTGACTTTGGAGAAACAACTCATTCTCTTAAGATTTTCCTAGAGAGAGTCTTTATTTCTTACATCACAGGTGTGCATAACTTCGGAGATAATCATACTGTATTTTAGGATCTGAGGGGGTAAATCGTTGATTTTACTGTCGCAAACTGAGTTTTCCGGCGACGCTCAGATCCTAAGATACAGTTTTGTTATCTCTATTCTAATGCAAATCCCCCAAAATCATTTAAAATCCATTTTAAAATCACAGGAAGTTCGATATGCGTCTGTGCAATTACGTTGCCATTGGTTGCGACGGTAAATCGTGGATTTTACCCACTCAAAATTCTAACGCAATCCAATCAAAATTAGCGTTACGAACATAATTAAGTGCATTAGAATATTGTTTTTGGCTTGTTGTCACAACCCTTAATGCAGTGATATCGTCTTAATGTTAGTAATTACAACAGTCAAGCCAGCTGCAATGGTTGTGAATGCAATGGTAGTAATTTTTTTATGACATATGAAAGGATATGGAGTGAATGTACATGTGACAAAAACGCACACGATACATAGAAAACTCCAGTCTATCAAGGACAGGGCTTTTATTCCTGTCTACATCTTGATGTCGCCTGATGCTTGCTCTTAAACACTAATATTTCAGCGTACTGAACAATTGACATTATATGGAATTCATTAGCACTGCTCAGTATGACCGAAAGCAACATTAGTCATAACTACTCCTTTTACATACTTTTAGAAAATAAAATATTTCAAATAGGACAAACTTTTCAATATACAAATTAATTATGTACCCTTGCCGATTATTGTCTTAAATGTTATTTGCTTTTCATCTTGAACCTACTGTGAGGTATATACGAGTTCATCTCATTGTTGAAAGCCTCATATTGACTTCTAGATGAAGAACAACAATAAAAGCGTTGTTCCATTGCTTAGTTTTACCATGTATTTGTAGAGACTCTGTCTCATTTACATTTACTTCATATCCCTTCATTGTTAATTTCTAATATGATCATCAATAACAGAACAAAAAGTTAAGAATGTGAAGCAATCCTCCCCACCCCACCATCCCCTTTGCAAAGTTTCTCCTAGTAATTATATTTGTATTTATGAGACATATCTTCAAAATACATGTTCAGGCTCCTAGCAGATACACGTTTATCGAGCTCTTTCAATTCTTGTACAAATGATCTACAAAATAAAAGATTCCTTCCAGTAGTTGCGTGGACTAAAAATGTATCCTTTTTGACTATTTAACAAGCAGTGGTTGATTAAAACAATGTACATTTCCGTCTCATAGGATAATCAAAAAGTTCATTAAAAGATACCAGTTTTATACACATATTTGAAGTTTCGGTGCGAACTCTGATTCAAGATTCTTTTTATACTTTAAACTGGGAAGATAATTTCTTTTCTCTATTTTTTTTTGTGCAAATTCAAACCCCTCCTGATAGATTAGCTATAGAAATAATAATCAACATGTGTGTAAATTTGCTCTCAGTAATCGATTGGTCAATCAAGTAAATGTCTCGTGTTAGTTTCTAGAAATAGTGCAAGCGGTTGTTGATGAAATTAACACCTGCATCATTGTCTAGCGAAATTATTTTTGCAATTTTATGACTAAGATAACTCATTTTATTCATAATATGATAGCAACAAAATGGAGGCATATTTGAGACTGTAGACTATTGAGATCGCTTTACTACAAATAAATTGAGCAGGAATTAGAGAAACAATCTCTAACATTGTTGTCCGGTTTATTATGATAATTTCTCACATTTCGATAATTACATTTTCACATTTTAAAGTTTTCGGTGTACCTCGATCTTTAAAATGTAAAAATTTAACTATCTCGATGTGAGAAATATACGTAATAAACTGGAAACAATGTTAGACACTATATTTAACTGTCTACGACCTTTCAATAGAAATTGCTGTTGAGTTGATATTTATACTGTAACTAATCCGAGATTCTCATTTTCGCAAAATATTCAACGAATGCTCGAATAACGCAGTAATTCACGAATGCGCAGCGCATGAGTGAATTTCAGCGTTTTTCGATCAAGAGTTGAATATTTTCGATAATCAGAATCTAGGATTAGTTAAAGTTTTTATTATATAGATCTTCTCGCATATTTGATGGTTGATTTTCAAATTCATTTTCAAAATTAATCCGCTGCGACGTTTACTTAGCAACAACGTTGACAACGTCTATTGTGACGTCACTTTCTAGAGTGAAATTATGGAAAAAAATTTCACAGTATCACTTTTCTTCACTGGGAAATCTTAATCTTTCAACGCTATCTATATAATAATGGACATTACCGCAATGGAAGGGGAGGTTTGGTGCGTCGTAAAACTAGTTTAATCCACCATTTCTTTTGAAATGCCTTCATCAAGTCAGTACCATTGCGGTCGACAATTTTTCCTGTGGTTTCCACCTGCTCTGTCTTTTTACCTCATGGACTTTGGCTCTTGACAATTCTGTTGGGTAATTTTGTTAATGCCCCCATTTTCATATGAAATGCATTTAAATCAAAACCTTTACATATTACATGGACATTTTCAACATATGTAGATTTACAAATGATCTGCAAATACAAACATGGACACTGTATGTGGAGATACACACGGTCAAACAAAATACCTTCTAGGACAAAATCACAAAAAGGTATGAGTTCAACAATCCCTACTTTAAGAAAAAAGCACCAGAAAGGAATCCTTACTGCTTGCACATCTTACATATATGTACATAAAACAATTTTTCTGGCATAAAAATTTTAGGAGGGATTGTGCAGACAACTCATGCACCCCTGTGGATGTCGGCTGATTTTGTCAACATTTTTCTACATTTATTTTTAGACAAATATTACTTGCTTAGTGAAGAAAGTTAAATATTGTTATTTTGAATTTCGTTAAAATGGAGAGAAAATTGCCCTTTGCTTATCATTAAGAGGCGAAGAAAGCTTTTTTGTGGATGTTTTATTGTAACACTGTTACATATACAAATGTACACAAATACGTTTCCTTTTTTATCAAATCAAATATTTATCAAATTAAACATTTATCACATATATTTTATTTGTATGGTTATCTTCTGGGCTTGGTTGAAAAGGTTAAAATTTACCATACAAAAATGGATAATCAGCTAACTAAATTAATGCCTGTTTGTATTGATAATCACAGGTATGTTTTGTTGTTTGTTTTTTTTTACCTTTTTTGTCGTCATTTTTCGTATTGTCTGATATGTATTGCCTGGTTTACTTCTTGTTGAGATCAAAATAGGCCAATTACCCTCTGAGACATTTTTTTTAATTGTCAACGTATATTTGTTGCTTATAACAAATGTTCCTTGGGAACAAATATTATAAACATTGGCATAATATTTCTTCCTTTTAGAACAATTGTTATATAACGTTTATTTCATGAGGAACAAATTTTATAATATTTGTTCCCTTGGAACAAATATTCTATGATACTTGATCCCTTTGGAACAAATTTTATGAAGGAACAAATAGCACATTACACGGTCCGTAAAAGTCGAGTACTTCTAATTTTACTTCCAATGTTTATTTAGCTGACTCTCAAAATTGTTAACACTTTTTGCCTTTACAACTGCAGTTGGTAAGCTATTCAAGGCATCTTCCACTCCTCGAGAATAACTTAATTTCGGGTCGTTTTAACCTGGATATGGGATGTTGTCTCCTTGACATTTACCCCCATTTCCTTTCTTTTTCATATTAATTTCCTGACGTTAGTTGTGCTAACCTCTTGTAAATTTTCTTACTTTGTCCTCTTGTGGTTGAATCTTTCATTGGAAAAGGGTTTCTTTTTCGATTTTATCAATTTTATTAGTAATTTTGGATGTTCCTACCATATCGCTCCTCAATCTTCTGTACTGCAGTGCTGACAACCCTATATATCCGAATCTACTACTATAATTAAGGTGTCTGATATTTTTTTTACAATTTTTGTGGCTGTACGCTGTAAATATTAATTTTAATAGCTTCCTTTTTTAATATAACTGACCAGATGTTGCTTCCATATTCTAGATGTGGCCTTACTAAACTTTTGAATAACGTTAGAAACATTTCTTTATCCATGCAAGTAAAGGTACTATTTATCATTCCTAGTCTCTGATTTGCCATTTTGCTTTGGATATGTAATCGGAATTTTGACTGGTTATCAATAGTTATGCCCAAATCTTTTTCGTATGTTGTTTTTGTTATTCTATAATCTCATAATATTCTGCATCAAGTGGTGGGTCAAAGTGGATGTGCTTACATTTAGATTTGTTAAATTGTAAGAGCAATTTGCTGGACAAGTCCACAAGACTATCTAGATATTCTTGAAGTGATTTTTATTCATCAGTATTATTAACAGGAGCATAGACTTTTTCATCGTCTGCACATAATGTTATTTGTCACTTCTGGTAAATCATTAATAAAATTGTGAAGGGTATTGACTCTGTTGAATGCCACTACTTACATGTGTCCAGTTAGATTCAGCCCCGTTTATCACAACACTTTGTTTTCTACACCTCAGGAAATCTTCAATCCATTTAAGTAATTTATCCGTAATGCCGTAATCTTGAAGCAGGTGAATCATTTTTTTTTGTGTTGGACTTTGTCAAACGCAGTCTGGAAATCTAAACATGTTGCACCAATAGTCTTGTCTTGTTTTCCAGTCCATTCCTCCATTACCTCTTTTAACTGAGTAATACATGATATATTATTGCGGAAGCCATGCTGGTGAGGTGTAAAAAGCAGTTTTTTCTCAGGTATTGTTGTAATTGCATTGATTAAAAAATCTTGTAATTGGAACTGATATACAATTTGCTGTTTCTTTGATAAATTTTGGATGCCTTTGGTAAGGAGAAGGTGATTTTGATTCCTATAATTTATTTAGGTATTCGGCTACTTTGGTTTGGTTAAATGTTATACTCTCTAGTGTCTTTTCTGTCTTAGATGGAAAGCTGTTATGTTACTACAATAGTAAAAACACTGTTGACGAAATTGAAAAGTAATTCTGCTTTTTCTTTAATATTTAAATGGAGATTTCCTTCATCGTCATTTATACATGGTATGTCGTCATTTGTTTTTATTTTTTTGAATGTCGACATTTCCAGAATATTTTCAAATCTTCTTTCCTTCTGAGGGCTACTGATTTTTCATACTCCATTGTATCGTTTCTTACCAATTAATTTGCACATTTCTTTGAATCCTCCTATTTGTCTTTGTTTATGGGGGCTTATGCAGTACTTATACCTTTTCCAAAGCCTCCTTTTTGTCAAAAGCGCAGGTAGTCTGTTCTTCAATCCATAGAATGTTGAATAACGTTGGCCATGATTTGCTCACCGGTCTGTATTCTTTTTAATAAATATTTGAATTTGTTCCACATATCATCAACATCTCCGTCAGCCAGTATTGAAACCAATGCTTGATTAGATAAATGCATTCTTATATTATTGTATTCTCCCATGAAAAATTAATACAATTCAAGTGGAAATTTTTCTCCCTTCTCTATTTTCCCTTATTGGAAGTAGAATTCGAATACCTTATGATAATGTTCCCTAGTAGTGCACAGTGTGCAATGTCCTCTATCATACCTGCTTCATTGGTCATTACTAAATCCAGCAAACTTGTTATGTATATCTGTATCACGTAGGTTACCGTACGTGTTGATATATATGAAAAAGAAAGGAAATGGGGTAAATGTCAAGGAGACAACATCTCATATCCAGGTTAAAACGACCCAAAACAAAGCATCTAGGGGTCATCGTATAGTTAATGTTTCTAAAAATTCTGTGGCCATGTGTTCAGTTCCTACCGTTGTTGTATTATTCTCTCAATTGATCTCCTACCACTAGTACATGGATCTATTTTCTTATCTGTATGGTTTTAATACCAATAAGCTCAATTATTTCTTTAATACTTTCTGGGTTATTTGCACTTGGACTCCTGTATATACATGTAATAAGTATATTTTTTGCCATGTCTATAAACTATACCAATATACATTTGTTTTGTATACATGTTCTATATATCTGTTTATCCTGCTATCTAGTTGGAAGAATGATTTGTGAAGATGATATATCTTCTACCTGTAAATACCTGTAAATTTTGGGAAACATGTACAAGTTATATCATGTAATTTTCAGGGTCACTCCTTGAAACACGTGTACAGCATGACTAAATTACTGTTTATTTTTGCAACTTTGGTAGTTTTGTACTTTCAGTTCCGAGATAAATATATCGTCTACACCCCTATTCTTTTACTTCTGTAATTTCAATCACATCATAGATGTTTTCCTTTATTCTTTCATGTAACTCGTCCATTTTATTAAATAGACTATCTACATTTATTTGTATTTATAAAAGACCTTTGTATTAACCTTTGGGATTAAGGTTGAGAAAACAGTTATTTGCCAGATGAATTTTAACATCGTCCGTCATTATCGTTAAGTACGTTTAATTCTTCTTCAGTTTTAGTAAATAACAAAATACCGAAGTTACTGTAAATTTAATTTCTGCATATGTGCATTTCGACAGCTTATGTCTCTTCAGTGCAGATAAAATCAAAACAGTTGGAAATCCATATACCAAAAACATGTGTAAAATCTGAAAGAGAACAAATTACCAATAGAATCGAAATAGTCTTTCGAGGACTGAAAAATCACTTTCATTTGCTGCAACTCAACTTTGCCCAGATGGATATTTTTGCACTTTTATTTTGTCTTTAGGTGACAGAGCTATTGATAAATTTTGACAATGTTCAGAATCTAACATGTTTGTTTTTGAACTGTTGTAGATATCGAAACCTAAAATTTCAATCTCTTTCAAGATCTTTTTCAAGGATGAAGTTTTTTACCACTTTGTCCACAACCATACATTCTACTAGAATATCTATATTCTGCTGAATTTGGAGAAAAATGTATGAAAGCGGAATTTTCAAACAGTCATATATTTAAATTCTGTTTCGTTGTTGAGGCAATAGCGTCATTATTTGGAGCCCTGTAATAATATTCCCCATTGCAATTTGTCTTTAGCATATTAAATCATGCATGAAATTGCTGTTTAACAGTGACTGGATCCGAAAACAACAGCTGTTTTGTTTGACCCGAGGACTGAACTGTTGCATGAAAACGTAGGCTGAGTGCAACAGTTAAGTTAGAGGGTCATACAAAACAGCTGTTGTTTGAGTACCCAGAATATAACTGTTTTGTTATACCTTTTATTGCTTATTGTGTTTTTGCATTTAGAATAATTATGTTTGATTGGCATATCCATATATACTACAATTTATGAACTGTAAACTTTTAGTTTTCTTTTAATACGCTCCATTTCTTCCAAATACATCTAATGTCGCCATATTGGGTTTCAGACGTCAGATCATGTGATACGCGTACGCACCACACGTTAATTAACCAATCCAAATAGGGCAATGGTCAATAAATCTGTTGCTGTTAACAGACTTAAAACTATTGACCGTCAATAGATCGTTTTTGGTTTGTGAAAATAAAAAAGTCAAACTGTCGATTTTTATTTTCAGTGCATTTATATAAGAGCATATAAGGTTTAACAAATGCATATAATATTTGTTATTATTTCTTAGATTCCAATAATAGGTAAGACCTATTCTTTAGCAAAAATATAGTTCGAAAATGTTTGCAAAATCGATAAAAATTTCCTTTATCATAGTTAAATACTAGTATGTGCTGCTGTGGTATTGCAATGTCAGGTTCATTTCAGTTCAAATTCTAGGTAATTTCAGAGCAGCAAGCAATACAAGGTAATTCAAGTGGGTCAAGGACGGGTAAAAAAAATGAAAATTTGAAGGTTAGCTTTGGAAGCAGAAAATAGGTGAATGTCAAAATCGATTGAAAGTAGGTCAATGTCAAGGTCTTACAAGTAATACAATGTCGTTCAATGTAGGCAAATGTCATCTCAAAAGTAGACCACGGATAAGTCAGAGGTCACGGACTGGAAAAATACAGAGAATAGTATATACTACTCTCAGTACATCTAAAGGTATATTTACCTATAACTAAGAAGTTTATGTCCTCTTTGTATCTTCACTTTGTTTTTTATTTTATTTTTTTAAGCTCACCTGGTAAGCGTCCGTCGTCCGTCCGTTCGTCTTCATTTTTTTTTCAAAAATCTTCTCCTCTGAAACAACTGGGCCAATTTAATCCAAACTTGACCTGGGTCATAACTAGGTATGCAGTTTAAAAATGTGTTCGGTTAGTCCAAGGACCAAACAATATGGCCGCTGTTACTAAATATAGAACATAGGGGTAAATTGCTGTTTTTGGCAAATAACTCATAAACCGTTGCAGATATCAAAACTCTGACAAGGAGTAAAATACGGGGCTTCTGAGTCGTGTTCAACCCGGATTCCAGTTCTGATACTATACCCCCCAAAAAAAAAATAAATACATCAATACATTGAGAGGGTATCACTAATTAATGAACACTATTTATATTTTAAACGTTGTAGCGCTTCAGGTTAATTGTTTTTCGTCAATTAAATTTAGTTAAAGAATTGTCATGTTGGAACAATTATAACTAACACTTCAATTTCATAAATATTTTGTTTTTTATGTAGTATATATTTATTCAATGTGTCAAGAATCCAGTCACTCCGTCTCACTGGTATTTGAGGCGATCGTTTCCGCCTTCAATTACACGAGAGTTCCTATCTCGAAAGTCCCGTATTGTTCAGAATGCCGAGATCTTTCTGCCTTGCAATTTTGAGGAAAATCAGAAAACCCGTCTCAGAGTTACAGCCGTTTGTCCGTAAACTTTTCAAAATTTACGCATTTTTTTATTTTTTTTTATTTCAAAAACTGTAACAGATAGAGGTGAAGTGTAAATTGGAGGAATGTTGAACATACTCTGAAATTTTGAAGAAAATCCAAACATCTGTGTAGGAGTTATTGACCGTTTTCACCAATTTTTCAATGCCATATGGTTTATTGGTTATTTACCTTTCAATTCTGTTTTCAAATCTTCTTTGGTTAACCTTTCTCTTTGAATCTTTAGAGAAATTCCTTGCTATCACTTTATTAAAAACAATCATTTCTTCCATAATCAAGAGCGAAAAAAGTGTTTTTGTGCAAATTTCTACAATTTTTTGCAAAAATACTTTGATAATCTTCACCTTATTTCATATCATAATGATTTTTCTATATGAATGTATTGTGTCTTTCAGGGATATTACGGTTTGCTTCCTACACGTGTTGCTTACATTCAGTTAGAATTAGCATCTTGGATTCATAGCCTGCACAATCTCTGTTTATTAAATATAGCCTTAAGCGAGCAGTTGATGAAATTTTCCTTGAGAACTACTGAATGGATTTGAACAGAACTTGGCATGAATGATGCCTAAGTATTGTGACTTTGGTGCCTATCTGTCGTCAAACATGACCATCTGCGGGGGACTTAATTTGTTACTCGGCCCTATGGAAAGAGCATACAAATAGAAAAAAGAAGGGATACGGGGAATGTGTCAAAGAGACAACGACCCAAAGGGGAGTAATAACAACTCAAAGAATTTTTTATCTGAAACAACTGGGTTAGTTAGAATAAATCTTAATCACAATGTATCTTAGATGGTCCCTTTCAAAACAGATGTCCTTCAAGTCCGCACCTTATGCAAATTGGCTACCAATGGGAAACAGTTTAATATTGGAGTACATTCAAAGATCTTCCGCTTTAAAACGATTTGGCCAGTTGGAAATAAACTTTGGCACAACACTTAATTTTCTTTAAAATTGTGTCCTGCAGATCCATCCCTTATCCAAGATAGCATGCAATAGGGAAAATAGTTTATCAAAGTTGGATCATATACATTGTAACATAAATGTTTGTCTACACAGTAAGAAAATGAGACCCTTTAACATAGAAGTTATTTGAATTTATGAATTGGCCATGGTCCAGGTGAGCGATACAGACTCTTGAGAGCCTCTTGTTTTCTTTTTTTTATGTATAATCAAAATCTAAAATTTGAAATTATATTTCAACTTTAAGACAATGACCAACTACAGGAATTTAATTTAAAGGAACTTCTGTTTTATGTTATTTACAGTTTTATACATAAACTATTTAACACAAATATAAAAACCATTAGGAACTGAAGTCTAAAATCCAGGAAAAGACAATTCTCAGAATTGGTGTTTGCAATGTATTGTGAACATCTGTTATTCATACCTTTTAGAAGTGACAATTCATAGCTAAGAGTGAGGATATTGTCAAAATATCAGCTGCCCTCAACCGAACTTTAGTGAAAAATAAAGTACCGTTTCCAAGAAAAGTGAGAAAGATTCAATGCGAATGGAAGTGAAACCTGCGTTCTAAGATCTACGATGTTGCCGTTGTCCATGGATTGTTCTTCGTTTGACTGACAGTTCGGCACTCACTTACTCTACAATGACCAGCCTGGGCAAACACTAACACTGCATTGTAAATTATCATATGTTAAGTTTTTGAAAGAAAAGGAAAACAAACTAAACAAAATAAAAATAAAATCAACTTTAACATAAAAATATGAAAGGCTGTTCGATGATAAGTAAGAGCTTGAAGATTTCACCAAATTTTCAAGATAACTTGAACATTTCATCTAATGTTCAAGACTAGATATACATTGCAAGATGCTGGACATGCATTTATTGAAATTCACAATTACTAATGGAAAGTTTCACCATTCATTAGTGAGGCTGCATTAAAACATTTAGACGAATAAAAACGTGAAGATCAAAAACTAATGTAGACTGTACAATCTTACGGAACTAAGATATAGGTCGGGTTCAAATTTTAGATGGGCATATCGATTTTGGACATTCGCCATGGTTTCCAATGAAATGGGAGCAGTCCATAATACAATAAAATCGACAAAACATAAAAAAGAAAACAAAATCGCTATGTCAAAAACGTAAAACCTTTGAATTTTGAAGATAGCAATAACCGCAAGAAAACGAAAATTAGAATTATTTCATTTTATAGTCTTCACGTGTCCGCCTCTCGAGATATAAACGAAATTATTTGACAAACAAAAGGATATATCCACTGAAGTCAGATGTTCTAGATACATGTGCATTCCATAGGACGTAGACACAGGAAACTTGACTTGGGATGGTTAAAAGTCCAAGCGAACTGTAATAGGCCACCTGGAATTAGAATATGGACAAGAATATGGATAAGAAGATAATTTAGAGCAACCACACTCCTGTTTCTCGAAAACGAAGGACAGAAAAGGGTTCAAAAGTTCAATTTTGCACTTGATATTTAATACTAGAATACAATTACATGCGTGTATATATATATATATAGTAACTATCATCATACCACTTGACAAATAATACTCTTATATCATCTAAAACGAAAAGGAAGTTTCCAGTCGTATTAACTCCACTTACCAAACAAAGAGACTAATTTAACAAACTTGAATGTTTCACAAAATTTTCAAGCGGGACGTTATTTCTGGTGCAAATGAATAATTAACAAAATGGGAAGATGTTATTGATTTTTGCAAAACTGAAATAACTGCAGATGTAGTTTTGGTAAACTTACAAGGATAATTGGAGCAACCAGAGCATTTTACTTGTTGGAACTTAGCAGGTATCTATCAATCTTGCATGGGGTACATATAGCCCTCCTTTTCCCCATTTTTTCTCTTATATTCATAATTTCCAAATGATGAATTCTGAACACTCGTAGAGTAAATATAACAAACTTGTAATTAAAAAAAACCCTTTTCAAAATACTGAAAGGCTGAATGAAACATTGCCATTTTTTATGCAAGCAAACTCTACCCTAATATAAAAGTGCAATTTCGCATACAGATGAATGTTTTGATACGCAATACCTTAAAACTTAATCATGCATGAAGAACAACAATAAAAGCGTTGTTCCTTTGCTTGTTTTTTTACCATGTATTTGTAGAGACTTCGTCTCATGTGCATTTACTCCATATCCTTTTATTCACCATATAATATCTTACTTGAAATTGTTAAATTACGGAAATTTTCAACATTTCTTAATTTCTGAAAATTCGCATTTGAGGCGAATGGTCTATAAAATCCGGATAGCATATATAATGACATGTGAAAACAGTGTTCAGTGTTATTTAAATATCAAAATGTCACAGAAGTTCATGCAAAATGACACTACCTCGTTTATGATGTTATATAAGCGACATGTTTAAACATTCAAGCGAAAAATATTGTTAAATTGAAATATAAACTTCATATATTTCAACGTGCATGCATACATACACACAATAACTTTAGTAAGTAAAATTTGACATTTAAAAATACTTATTGTATGGACTTTTTAAAGAAAACTATGCAAAATAGGAATTTTCGGTTTCAAAGTCTGCACGATTGTATCTGGGCTGTTCGGTGTTAACAGGCGAAAATTCTAAGTTGAATGACTTGAAGACATATATATTTGCTACAGACTCACAAAATATAAATTCTTCGCAACAATTTAACTCCCAATTTCGGACAATTTTGGAATGATGTATATTCCAATTTCTTGCCCGTATCATGCTACATTATAACTCTTATAAAGGTTTAAAATCGCACAATATGCTATATTTAATGCACTTTTACATATTACAAACAAAACACAAAATGCTTACCTCATTCATATACGACTATTAACAAAAACTTATAAAAATAAAATATTTGGATAATGGCGTTCTACATTATTTGATTTTAGTGCTGCTGATGAGAGGTTACTCCTTGAAACCCGTGTACAGCATAACTAAATTTACTGTTTTTTATGCAACTTGGGTATTTGTTGCATTGTATGATTGGTAAAGTTTTACGTATGGATGACATACATGGAAACCAAAAGCTATATTTGTTGTAAAGTGAAAAATATTTCAGTCAGGTTTCATTCGACACCCATTCTTTCAAATTTCTAAAAGGATTAAATACAAAAAACAAGACAGAAGAAATACAACACATAAATTGTAATAAAAAACTGTTCTAAAAATGGTCTATAATACGCTGTTTGTCTTGGTGTTTGAAAAAAGACAATTGGTTCAAAACTTACACGTTTATCTTTAAACATAAAAACACTTAAAACGATTCATATGGGTTACAGAATTTGAAAAAAAAATGGTTCTTTCGACCGAGTCTAATAAACACTTAACAGTATTGTCAATATTTCATGGTGAAAGTGGTATAGGCCATTGGCTGAAATCACTTTTCGTACAACCCCACACTTCCCATCTAGACCGATTTTTTTAGTCTTCCGATATCCCCTCTTCAAAATAAAACATGTTAACACGAACATAACCTGCACGCATAGACAGTATAGGGCCAATTTTACAGTACACCACGAAAAATTCTTGTATTTTCGTTTTAACCTAAGTTTCATCTTTTAAGCTCCACAATTGTTTAATGATAAGTAATATGTACTGAAATTTGGTACCAAATTAAAGCTAATTTAATATTCTTTACAATGAACTCAAGTTTTGGCACTTAATGCCATTTGTATGATCTGGGGATACAAAAAATATACCCCCCCCTGCAAAAAAATTGCGAAAATGAAGATTTTAGATTGTCAATTCCTTTCAGAATAACAACCCTCGTCATTTGATCTAGTTTTTATGCCTAACTCTTATCAGTTGTGATACAAAGTTTGAAAACAAAGCCATTAAAGTCCACAAAATTTTGATTTTCGGTATAAATTATTTGAAAAATGGAAATTTTAGGAATTTTAGATTTTTTCACAATTTCGTCTTTCTGACTTACGGTCGTAAAAATCTGAATATATATTTAATAATTGCCGATGTAATAATGATTTATGATATACTAGCAACAAATCGTGTGCACACATTTTTGTTTCAGACGTATTGTAGTTTAGAAATGTCAACCCTTCCCCCTAAAAATTAGGGGAAAATATGAATTTGTTAGGATCTAAATGATAATTGGAATTCTAGTGTGAATTTTCCGTTTTTAGCTCACCTGACCCAAAGGGTCAGGGTGAGCTATTGCCATCACTTGGCGTCCGTCGTCCGTCGTCCGTCGTCCGTCCGTCGTCCGTCCGTCGTCCGTTAACTTTTCACATTTTCATCTTCTCCTCTGAAACCACTGAAGCAAATTCAACCAAACTTTACAGGAATGATGTATGGAAGGTCCTTTACAAAGATTGCTCATTTCGTTCCGACCCGATAAAAAACATGGCCGCCAGCGCGAAACTTAGGTTTAACATTGGACCCTATGGGAAAATTGACATTTTCTTCTTCTCCTCTGAAACCACTGAAGCAAATTCAACCAAACTTTACAG
>MJUU01051575.1:163184-180855 GCA_002080025.1 Modiolus philippinarum | reverse complement strand
GACACCCATTCTTTCAAATTTCTAAAAGGATTAAATACAAAAAACAAGACAGAAGAAATACAACACATAAATTGTAATAAAAAACTGTTCTAAAAATGGTCTATAATACGCTGTTTGTCTTGGTGTTTGAAAAAAGACAATTGGTTCAAAACTTACACGTTTATCTTTAAACATAAAAACACTTAAAACGATTCATATGGGTTACAGAATTTGAAAAAAAAATGGTTCTTTCGACCGAGTCTAATAAACACTTAACAGTATTGTCAATATTTCATGGTGAAAGTGGTATAGGCCATTGGCTGAAATCACTTTTCGTACAACCCCACACTTCCCATCTAGACCGATTTTTTTAGTCTTCCGATATCCCCTCTTCAAAATAAAACATGTTAACACGAACATAACCTGCACGCATAGACAGTATAGGGCCAATTTTACAGTACACCACGAAAAATTCTTGTATTTTCGTTTTAACCTAAGTTTCATCTTTTAAGCTCCACAATTGTTTAATGATAAGTAATATGTACTGAAATTTGGTACCAAATTAAAGCTAATTTAATATTCTTTACAATGAACTCAAGTTTTGGCACTTAATGCCATTTGTATGATCTGGGGATACAAAAAATATACCCCCCCCTGCAAAAAAATTGCGAAAATGAAGATTTTAGATTGTCAATTCCTTTCAGAATAACAACCCTCGTCATTTGATCTAGTTTTTATGCCTAACTCTTATCAGTTGTGATACAAAGTTTGAAAACAAAGCCATTAAAGTCCACAAAATTTTGATTTTCGGTATAAATTATTTGAAAAATGGAAATTTTAGGAATTTTAGATTTTTTCACAATTTCGTCTTTCTGACTTACGGTCGTAAAAATCTGAATATATATTTAATAATTGCCGATGTAATAATGATTTATGATATACTAGCAACAAATCGTGTGCACACATTTTTGTTTCAGACGTATTGTAGTTTAGAAATGTCAACCCTTCCCCCTAAAAATTAGGGGAAAATATGAATTTGTTAGGATCTAAATGATAATTGGAATTCTAGTGTGAATTTTCCGTTTTTAGCTCACCTGACCCAAAGGGTCAGGGTGAGCTATTGCCATCACTTGGCGTCCGTCGTCCGTCGTCCGTCGTCCGTCCGTCGTCCGTCCGTCGTCCGTTAACTTTTCACATTTTCATCTTCTCCTCTGAAACCACTGAAGCAAATTCAACCAAACTTTACAGGAATGATGTATGGAAGGTCCTTAACTAAGATTGCTCATTTCGTTCCGAACCGATAAAAAACATGGCCGCAAGCATGGAACATAGTTTAACATTGGCCCTATGGGAAATTCACATTTTCATCTTCATCTCTGAAACCACTAAAGCAAATTCAACCAAACTTTACAGGAATGATGTATGGAATGTCCTTTACAAAGGTTGCTCATTTCGTTTCCATCCAATAAAATACATGGCTCCCAGCGCGGAACTAAGGTTTAACGTTGGACCCTATGGGAAAATTTACATTTTCTTCTTCTCCTCTGAAACCGCTGAAGCAAATTCAACCAAACATTACAGGAATGATGAACTGAAGGTCCTTAACAAAGATTGCTTATTTTGTTCTGATCCAATGAAAAACATTGCCGCCAGCACAGAACAAAGTTTATTTTGGCCCTAGTGGAACATGGCCACCATACAGGACATTGAACAATCCAGCTGTTCAGCATTTTGTCAGGTGAGCGATACAGGCTCAGTGTCTGAGCCTCTAGTTTTAAATTGCTGCTGTTTTGACTTTGAGATGAAAATACTTCATGAAATTGATATATAACTTGAAGATGTTGATTAAATATCCTTTCAGTATATTTAAGCCATTAGAAAATATGCTTTTAAACATTTTAGACTAACTATAGTCTCATGAATTACAAAAATATTACCCTTACCACAAATATTCAACACAATTTATTTCATTTTAATTCAGCTTGTTAAACATTGTATAAAGGTCCAATAACATATAGTTCAAACACCAAAATACACAAAGACTCTCATATATCACAAATACGATCATGTGCGTGTTTTATAGACAGTTATACAAGAATTCAGCTTTGAATATTGTCAATTCCGAAATGCTGAAAATTCCGAGTTTTCACGAAAACCGCCCAAATATACAATTTTACCCATATTTTGGCGTTTAAGTTGCATATTGCGATATATAAAATGCATTCTTTTAAAAGAAAGTAAAACATTAGTATGTTTTGTTCATATATATGTACAGACAGGCATAAGCTGGGGATTTTTACATCATTTTCTTGGGGTAGAGGTAAAATTTTCAGTATTGAAAGTCACATTGAACACTCCTTGTCTTTCTACACATTGTTTTAAGATAACTTATATAACGGTTAGAGCAATGAATTGGCATATCTGCAGATAAATCTTTCAGATTTTTCAACTATTAGTATTTAAAAGTGAATTTTGGAAAAATCTGAAATGATGAAAATTCCCATTTTTTATCACCTCTGTGCAAAATATTGAGTTGAAGGTGACAAGTGGAGCTTAAAATGACAAATCATGATATAAATTATTCAAAATTGTTATACGCAATGCAGATTTTGCGTGTTTTGGTTATTTTTATGCGAATATAGACAAAACATTGACTATTATAAGGAAAATTTGGTGGGGTAGGGGTAAGATTTTCGGTATTTAAAATCACATTAAACACTCCTTGTTTTTCTAAACAATGTACTAAAAAAACTAACGTATGGCTTACAACAATAAAATGGCATATCTGTTGATGTATCATCCCGATTTGACATATATTACGATTTACCAATGAACTTTGGACAAATCTGAAATGTTGAAAATTCCCATTTTCATCAGTTTGGGCCAAATATTGAGTTTAAGCCAACAAATGGCTGTTAACATACCAAATCATGATGTAATTCATGCAACATTGTCATATATAACACACATTTTGCGTGTTCAGGTTATTTTTATGCGAACATAGACAAAAAATTGACAATTTTAGGAAAATTTGTTGGGGTAGGGGTACGATTTTCTGTATTCAGAGTCACATTAAAGACCCCTTGATATTCTAAACACTGTTTTAAGACAACTCATGTATCGATAAGAACAATTAATTGGCATATCTGCAGATATATTATCCAGATTTGCCATATATAACGGGTTAACAGTTAACTTTTGCCAAATCTGAAATGTTGAAAATTCCAATTTTTCATCATTTTCGGGCACAATGTTGAGTTTAAGTCAACAAATGGCTTTTGAATTACCAAATCATGATGTAATTCATACAACATTGTCATATTCAACACAAATTTTGCGTGTTTAAGTTATTTTTTGCGAACATAGACAAAAAATTGACAATTTTAAGGAAAAATTGTTGGAATAGGGGTAAGATTTTCGGTATTTAGAGTCACATCAAACACTTCTTGTTTTTCTTAATAATATCTTAAGACAAGTAATGTATCGCTTTGAACAATAAATTGGCATATCTGCAGATTAATCCTAGAGATTTGGCAAATATAACGATTTAACAGTGAACTTGGGACAAATCTGAAATGTTGAAAATTCCCATTTTTCATCAATTTCAGGCAAAATATTGAGTTTAAGTCAACAAATGGCCGTTAAAATACGAAATCATGATATAATTTACGCAATATTGTCATATACAACACTTATTTTGAGTGTTCTGGTTATTTTTATGCGAACATAGACAAAAAATTGACATTTTTACAGTATATTTGTTGGGGTAGGGGTAAGTTTTATTGATGTATGATGTTTATATTACATAAGAATAGCCATTATTTGTAATAGTTGTAAAGCAAATATAATGACTTTTCATTTGAAACCTACTTTAAATGATATGTGTTTACTAAAAAGTAGTATTAGGCAAAAGAATGACAAAACTTAGTCAAAATCGGAAATATTCAAAGATCCATTTATTTGGTCTATTTGAAAATAAAACTTTGGTCATTAAAAATATGTTAACATTATGTTAACATGTTTATTTTCAAGAAAATAGATTGAAAAACTAAAAACCATTTTTTTAGAATTGGAAATTGAAATGCACTTCGGGTTCTNAATTTATGTAAATTCTAAAACCAAAGGATTAACTCCCACCATCGTAGTTTTGTCCTTAGCAATATTTGATATTACTGATTAATCGGATTTCGTATGGTTTTCATTTTTTTGAAATTATGGATTTTCTTTGTTTGAGTTCTAGTGCTGCTGATGAGGAATAAATTTTCGAAATGGCCATACAGCTCATTTAAATTATTGCAGTTGGAGTTAACATATGTGTTATGGTCTCATGTTCATTTACTCCATATCCTTTCGCAAAATATTTAATACAGGAGTTTGTCTTTTATTGCAGTGTGGAGTTGGTAAAACAATTCCCCGTGGTAGAAATGTATGCTCTTTATTTTTCTTAGATAAGGTGTACTTGTACATGAGATAATATCTCATGTGTACACTTTGTTCAATTACTATTATCTAAATTTATGTAAATTCTAAGACCAAAGGATTAACTCCCACCATCGTAGTTTTGTCCTTAGCAATATTTGATATTACTGATTATTCGGATTTCGTTTTGTTTTCATTTTTTGAAATTATGGATTTTCTTTGTTTGAGTTCTAGTGCTGCTGATGAGGAATAAATTTTCGAAATGGCCATACAGATCATTAAAATTATTGCAGTTGGAGTTAACATATATGTTATGGTCGCATGTTCATTTACTCCATATCCTTTCGTAAAATAAGATAACTCATTTTATTGATCATATGACTTTTTTAATCAAAAATATTATACTCAACATCCCTTTCAATGAGTGGCGCAATGACACGCATAGCAACGATGATAGCAACAAAATGGTGGCATATTTGAGAATGGAGACTATTGAGATCGCTTTACTTCAAATAATTTGAGAAGGAATTAGAGAAACAATCTCTAACATTGTTGTCCTGTTTATTATGACAATTTCTCACATCTCGATAGTTAAATCTTTACATTTTAAAGTTCTCGGTGAACCTCGATCTTCAAAATGTGAAAATTTAACTATCTCGATGTGTGTGAGAAATATACGTAATAAACTGGAAACAATGTTATACACTATATTTAACTGTTTACGACCTTTCAATAACAATTGCTGTTGAGTTGATATTGGACACTACCGCAATGGAAGGGGAGGTTTGGTGCGTCATAAAACCAGTTTAAACCACCATTTCTTTTGAAATGCTCTCCCCAAGTCAGTACCATTGCGGCCGACAATTTTTGCGGTGGTTTCCACTTGCTTTGTCTTCTTGCTACACTTATCTTTAGGCAAATTACTTGCTAAGTGAAGAAAGTTAAATATTGATATTTTGGAAAATTGCCCGTTGCTTATCATTAAGAGGCGAAGAAATCTTTTTGTGTGTGTTTTGTTGTAACACTGTTACATATATACACAAATATACCAACTGATATATGTTTCTTTTTTTTATCAAATCAAACATTTATCGAATTAAACATTTATCACATATATTTTATTTGTATGGTTATCTTATGGGCTTGGTTGATTAAACTTTGTTTAAATTAACCATACAAAAATGGATTATCAGCTTACATTAAATTGATGCCTGTTTGTATTGATAATCATAGGTATGTTTTGTTGATTGTTTTTTTTTTCTTTCTTTTTTGTCGTCATTTTTTTCGTATTGTCTGAAATGTATTGCCTGGTCTACATGTTGTTGAGATCAAAATGGGCAAATTAACCTCTGAGACCTTTCTAAATTGTCTATTGTCTGTACTCTATCTGTTCCGTAGAAGTCGGGTACTTCCAATGTTTGTTTAGCTGGTTCTTATAATTGTAAAACACTTTTTGCCTCTACAACTGCAGTTAGTTCTATCCCTCTTCGAGAAAAAAAAACTTTATTTCCTGATGTTAGTTCTGCTATATCTCTTATAAGTTTTCTTACTGTTTCCTCTTGTGATTGAATCTTTCATTGAAAAAAGGTTTTATTTTTCGATTTTATCAAATTGAATATTATTAATAATTTTGCATGTTTCTACCATATCGCCCCTCAATCTTCTGATCTGTAGTGTTGGCAAGCCTAGGTGTTTTAGTCTACTACTATAACTAAGGTTTCTGATGTTTTTTACCATCTTTGTGGCTCTGCCTTGCACATACTTCTTAGTATTCTATTTGAATAGCTTCCTTTTTGAATATAAGTGATCAAACGTTGCTTCCGTTTCTAGATGTGGCCTTACTTATCTTTTGAATAACGTAAGAAACATTTTGTACCCACGTAAGTAAAGATCATGTTGTTTTTGTTATTCTAGAATCTCAAAATAACATTCTGTATCAAGTGGTTGGTCAAAGTGGATGTTTTTCTTAAATTGTAAGAAAAATTTTTTGGACCTGTCCATAAGACTATCTAGATCTTCTTTAAGTGAATTTTAATCATCAATATTATTAACAGGAGCATTAACTTTTATATCGTCTGCAATTAATTAAGAATATGTTATTTGTCATTTCTGGTAAGTCATTAATAAAATTGTGAAGAGTATTGGCCTAGTACAATACCCTGTGGAATGCCACTTACATGTGTCAGACAGATTAAGCTCAATTTTGGTTTTCTACACCTCAGGAGATCTTCAATCCCCTTAAGAAATGTACCTATAATGCTGTAAACTTGAAGCCTGTGAATCAATTCAAATACAAATCGGATAAGACACGAGCAGGAGCTTGCTCACGAGGTCCTCTCCAAATTACAATTAATAACAATAATTAGACATGCAAATATACTTACAATTACAATATAATATTTACGAAATAACATAAAAATAAGCAAATAAATAGATAAGCCACATGTGTACGTGTGTCAATTCATTGTGTTGGACTTTGTCAAACGCCTAATGGAAATCTAAATAAATTGCATCAATCGCATTGTTGTTGCCTAATCTTTCAGTCCAATCCTGTATAATTTACCTCTATTTAATGAGTGATACAAGATATAACTTTGCGGAAGCCATGCTGGTGAGGTGTAAAAAGCAGTTTTTTTCATGTGATCCATTAAAGCATCCCTAACCATTTTTTCCGTTGTTTTGCAGATTATTGAAGTTAAACTGATCGGACATTGGTTTGATACTTGATGTCTTTGGCCTTTTTTTATGCAAAGGTGTTACATTAGCTAATCTCGAAGTTTCTGGTATTGTTAATTTTCAAATTGGAATGGATATACAATCTGCTGTTTCTTTGATAAATTTTGGATGCATATGCATTTGATTTTGTTTCCTTTAATTTATTAAGGCATTTTGAGGCTACTTTGGTTTGGTCAAATGTTATTGTCTCTAGTTTCTTTTCTGTCATAGATGGAAAAGCAGTTATGTTACTGTTATTTGCAACAGTAAAAACAATGTTGAAGAAATTGTTTAGTAATTCTGCTTTTTCTTTCATAATCTAAATGGCGATTTCTTTCATCGTCTTTCATACACCGTTGATACAGTGCTTTGTGTCCTATTTTGCTTTTCGTCCGAAAATTTTGCTTTTCTTCGCTTTTTTTGTCCGATTTCCTTTTTGTCCGTCGCTTTTTGTCCGATATTGCCTTAAGTCCGAAAATTTTGCTTTTTGTCCGATTTTTTGCGTTTAGTCCGTCGCTTTTTGTTCGATGTGATTTTTGTCCGATATTTTTGCGTTTAGTCCGTTGTTTTATGCAACTGAGGATAACAGTTTTGCCTTTTCGTCCAACAAATACACAAAGCTGGTTCAATAATTACAAAACCAGTGAGACAATGCATGAGGCTATTCTATGCGTGACAACAATTACATGGTGTGGTGACAAGTCATACTTGGTGAGTGTCATTTCAGCAATGAATTTTGCATCTACTATATCTAATTCATCTTTCCAAATCAAATATTTGTGTGATGCTGATGATGCTTCATCAGTGCTATATTAGTTTAAAGTAATCCTTAGAGTGGGGATTAATTGATGATGTAAGTAGTTCATTTGCAGAAATGGAATTAACAAAACGGAAACTAAAATAAATAGTTTTGGCTATTGTTGTATTTTTTTTTCTTAACTAGTCCGTGTATGAACCTGATTCTTACGAATAAAAGACTAAACTAAGTTTATCATCCGCCGGCCATGTTGGAAATAGATCAGCACCATACGTATGTTCCTCATAAATATCATAGGTGTCAAGTTTTTTTTTTTTTTAAATCCGCTTGATTCCCTTCAAGATCTGGTTTGCATACCCTATAGTATCCAATGTCAGAAAGTTCCCCGTTTGCCGTTTTGTTGCATGGAAATGCACCAAAGAAACAAAACGTTGCCAGCAATTACGTTATTGAACAGAAATCGGTTCTACGGAACCTTGTGTCTTGTCTCCTCCTTGCACCCTCTTTATAATTTGGCATATATTTAGATGTACTAGAAATCCAAGAAATGACTGGAGTTTCGGAAAATTTACCAAAAAATTTTCCCATTTTAAAATGCATAATGAAAATGTAATCGCTGAAATGTATTTCAATCACGATATCAACATCCATGAAAATTACGTCGTCGTTCCTGCAGACAAAGCTCCTAACAACATACTGTTCGTGTGTAAGAAACACTATCTCGACTGCCTTGTGAAGGATATGGGCATCTACAGTTCATCTGTAAACCCTACTTATACCCCTTCTAAAATATCAAGGGACGAGATTGCTAAAAATCATACTTCAGTTTTAGCATCCTTTGGTATCAGAGTCGATGATGAAAACAATCAACTCCCCCACATCCACGGGGTACCAAAAACTTCAGAAGAATCCATACAAAGAGAGATTCATTGCGGGGCCGTCCAGATGCACCACTGAACCTCTTTCACAGCTCCTCACTACTTTGTTGACCACAGTCAAAGATGGCCTGTATAATTACTGTGACAAAGCTTACTCTACGAGCGACATGAATCAAATTCTTTTCTTAAAAAAATTCCAAAGATCTCCTTGAACAGCTATCATCAACTAGTCTTACCCATTGCCATAGCATACACCATAAACCAATCAGCCATCAAACTGATCTTTCAACATTATATCCTAGCTGGCTGTGTGACGGGTGCCATTCGTGAAGCAGATCATGCTTACCCTTCCGGAGCACCTGATGATACCTCAGTTTTTATAGGGGTTCACACTGCTAGTGCTTTAGTTTTGTGGCGTTCTTGTTCATTTTTGTTTATTTGTTTTGTCTTTGTCATACTGTCTCAATTCGTGTTGCTGTGAATTGCCTTGATTTTGGATTTATGATTTAAGAATTTCTCCTTTCCTCGTTCTTCCTTCGGTATTCGTTTGCTGATATATTAAAACTATTGATCTTTCGACTCTTTATACAACCCTACCACAATAAACTGAAAACAGTAATTGCACCTTTTTAGTAGTGGGGAAAGGCAAAATATATTTTGGTAAAGAACCACACTGATTCAAATAAGAAGTAAACTGAGACTGTCATAATCAAATTGTTAGAATTTTTGATCGATAATATTTTGGTCGAATTCAGAGGTCGCGTTTTCCAACAGACAATAAGTCCTTCTGGGACTAACTGTGCGCCACTCTTAGCTGACCTTTTTTTTCTGTACTGGTATGAGGCCAAGTTTTTACAAGGGCTTACAAAAAGAAAACAAAAAACATGTAGCCTAGTCTTTTTATTTCAGCCTCCGCTACATAGACGATGTACTTTCTCTTAATTATCCAAAATTTAAAGAATATTTACATCAAATATATCCCAAAGAACTTACAATTAAAGAAACAACCGATATACAACTTCTTCGGCTTCGTACCTATGTCTTTTGTTGTATATTGACGAAGTTGGACGGTTGAAAATAAAGCTTTATGACAAGCGTGATGATTTTAACTTCCCAATTGCGAACTTTCCTTTTCTTAAAAGCAAATATAACTACCTCTCCTGCCTAGGGAGTGTACATTTCACAGTTGACTCGTTACTTTCCAGCATGTAGTTTGTAGTTATTTTTTGAATAGAGCAAAACACTGTCTCAAAAGCTGCTTAATCAGAAATTTGTTCAGCCTATGTTAATTTCATGCTTCAAAAGTTCTATGTTCGTCACCATAACATCATGGAAAAATATCACGTGTGAGTGTGTTTCAAATGAAAGCGGACATTTTCAGCTAGATTCACGTCTCTCCGGAATTGCCTATACCGATTTTCATTTTCCTACATTGACTCACTTACAATATGACGGATCCATGCTGTAATCAGAGCAGGACATGCTTACCCTTCCGGAGCACCTGATGTCACTCCCAGTCTCATTGGAGTTCACACTGTGATTGCCTTGGTTTCTTAGAACCTTCTCAAACTGTGTTTTTTATGTGCTTTGTAGCTGTCTAACGTCATTGTTTTCTGTATTCTCGTTTTGGTCATGTCTTTCGATTTCGATTATGAAATATCACTCCTTTCTGCCTTCGGTATTCTACTGTCGTTGTCTTTTGTTTTGTTTATTTTCTCTTTTTTTCTTTTGGTTTTTGTTTGTGAGGTTACAAGATCCGATGTCATAATACACAATAAAATATATTTCCTGAAATGTAAATTTAGACTTCAGTTGGTGATGGGTAAATGTTGTTCACAGTGACCTATAATTTGTATTTTATGCATGCCTCCTCGCGATGGTACAGTTGTATACCAGATTACATGATCTCAGGTCATAACATACACAAGAACGTATATAAAACGGAAATGTTAACCAAAGTAGGGCACAGAGAATTCATTTGTATTGGATGCTTGCTTGCTTGCCATAATAATATATCTGTATCAAAGATCACATAATCCCGAGTCAAATACACAAAAGATAGTACGTACAATGCAAAATTTTACTTAAGTCAGTGCTGCGTAAAAAAGTAGGTCACATATACCTCATTCTGTTGGTATGTGTGTCATAACATTATAATAGGGAATCAAGCGGATTTTAAGTCAACTTGACACCAATGATATTAATGAGGTACATTCTTTTGGTGCTGATCTATTTCCAACATGACCGGCGGATGATAAACTTAGTTTATTCTTTTATTCGTAAGAGAACAGGTTCTGCAATGAACAACTTATATCATCAATAAATCCCCACTCTAAGGATTACTTTTACCTAATATACCACTGATGCAGCATCATCAGCATCACACAATGACTTATACCATTATATTTGATTTTGGAAGAGGAATGAGATATAAGTAAATGCTAAATTCACACACCAAATATGACTAATTGTTGGCACGCACAGAATAGCCTCATGCATTGTCTCGCAGGTTTTGTAATTATTGAACCTGCTTTGTGTATTTATTGGACAAAAAGCGAAATTGTCAGTCCCGGTTGCATAAAACAACGGATTAAATGCAAAAATATCGGACAAAAAGCAAAATTGTCGGACAAAAAGCTACGAACTAAACGCAAACATTTGGGACAAAAAGCAAAATTTTCGGAAAAATGGACAGATTAGACGCAAAAAAAAATTCGTACAAAAAGCAAAATTTTCGGACGAACGGCAAAATTGGACAAAAAGCGGCGGACAAAAAGCATCGGACTAAACGCAAAAGTTTCAGACGGAAAGGAAAATTTTCGGACAAAAAGCACTGTATCGAACATTATATTGTCTTTTGTGTTTTTTTTTTTTGGTTGTTTTTTTATTGGTCATTTCCAGAATACTTTCTTTTATGCTAAGTGCTACTGATTTTTCATTCTCTAGTTTAGCGTTTCTTACCAATTTATTTGCACATTTCTTTGCCTCCTAATGATTATCTTTGTTTATGGGGCTTCTGCAGTACTTAAACCTTTTCCAAAGCCTTTTTTCTCTTTTTCCTCCTTAATCCATGGTTGATGAATATCTTTGGCCTAGATTTGCTCATCGGAATGTATTCTTTATAAATATTTGAAATGTTATTGGCAAATCTGTTCCACATATCAACTAGTCCGGCACCCATGCTTGGATAAATGCATATTTATATCACTGTTATCTCCCTTGAAGAATTTATAGAATTTATATGTAAATTTTCCTCCGTTCTCTATTTCCCTAGTTGAAAATAGAATTCGAGTACCTCATGATCACTATTACTTATGTTCTACCATACCTTCTTCATTGATCACATGCTAATGCAGTTATTTGCCAGATGAATCTTACATCGTCCGTCCTTTTGAATCTTCTTCAGTTTTTATACATCACTTTCATTTGCTACAGCTCTACTTTGGGCAGATGGATATTTTTGTTTCTTAATTTTGTCTTGAAGTGACAGAGCTAATTATAAATTTTGACAATGTTCAGAATCTAAAATGTTTGTTTTTGAACTGCTGTAGAAATTGAAACCTACAATTTCAATGTTTTTCAAGATCGTTTTCATGGATGATTTCTTTATCACTTTGTCAACATTAATAAATTCCACTGTATTCTGCTGAATTTTGGCGCAAATTGTATGAAAGTTGAATTTTCAAACAGTCAGATGTTTAATTCTGTTTCGTTGCCGAGATGATAGCATCTTTGCTTGGAACCCTGTAATAATATTCTCAATTGCAAATTTGTCTTTCGCATAAATCATGCATGCTGTTTAATATACAGTTATTGACTGGGTCCAAAAACAACAGCTATTTTGTTTGACCCGAGGACTGAACTGTTGCACGAAGCCGTAGGCTGAGTGTAACTGTTTAGTCAGAGGGTCAAACAAAGCAGCTGTTTAGGGACCCCGTCTATAATTGTTTTGTTATACCTTTTCATGCTTATTACGTTTTTGTATCTAAAATAAATTATGTTTTATTGGCATATCCATATGTACTATATTTTTTGAACTTCAAACTTTAAGTTTTGTTTAATACGCTCCATTTCATCAAAATGCAACTTATATTTTTGTTGCACACGTCAGATCATGTGATACGCGTACGCGTGTAACGTCAATTAACCAATTAAAATAAGGCAAGCAGTCAACAGATCGGCTGCAGTCAACATCGTTTTTGGTTTGAGGAAATAAAACAGTCAAATTGTCGCTTTTTTATTTTCAGTGCATTTATAAAAGAGAATATTATAAGGTATAACAATGCCTATAAATATGCTATTATCTCTCAGATTCCAATAATTGGTGTCGAAAATTACAGTTTGATGGTTATCTTACTCCTCACTTTGTTATGCAGGTGAAAAAAAACAACATAAATTTAAAATTAAAGACAAAGGACAAACTCAAAACAAAACAAATTAAACAAAAATCGACAGTAGACCTTAAACATTTTTTGTCTCATTTAGGGCAATGTCAGGTTCATTTCAGTTCAAATTCTAGGCAATTTCAGATCAGCAAGCAATACAAGGTAATTCAAGTAGGTCAAGGACGGGTAAAAATAAAATATGAAGGTTAGCTTTGGAAGCAGAAAATAGGTGATTGTCAAGATCAAGTAAGAGTAGGCCAATGTTAGATCTTACAAGTAATTCAATGTCGTTTATTGTAGGTAAAGGTCATCTCAAAAATAAACCACGGATAAGTCAGAGGCCACGGACTGGAAAAATACAGAGAATAGTATCTACTACTCTCAGTACATCTAAAGGTATACCTACCTATAATTAAGTTTACGTCCCTTGTATCTTCACTTTGTTTTTTATCTCTTGTTTTTTGCTCACCTGGCTATGCCAGGGTGAGCTTTTTACCATCATGTAGCGTCCCTCGTCCGTCCGTTCGTCGTAAACTTTTTTTTCAAAAATCTTCTCCTCTGAACCTATGTACCACTGGGCCAACTTAATCCGGGCCAATTTAATCCATCAGGGTATCCAGTTTAAAAAATGTGTTCGGCTAGTCCGTAGACCAAACAACATGGCCGCTATTACTAAACAAAGAACATATGGGTAAATTGCTGTTTTTGGCAAATAACCCAGTTGCAGATATCAAAAATATGACATGGAGTAAATTACGGGACTTCTGAGTCGTATTCAATCCGGATTCCAGTTCTGATACTAAACCAAAAAATCAATACATCAATACATTGAGAGGGAGTCACTAATTAATAAACACTGTTGAGCTTAGGGGATTTACATTTTAACTTTTGTAACGCTTCAGGTTAATTGTTTTTCGTCAATTAAAATTTAGTCAACGAAGTGTCATGTTGGAACAATTATAAGTATACACTTCAATTTCATAAACATTTTCTTTTTATGTAGTATATATTTATTCAGTGTGTCAAGAATCCAGTCACTCCGTCTCACTGGTATTTAAGGCTTCAATTACGCGAGTGTTCCTATCTCGAAAGTACCATGTTGTTCAGAATGCCAAGATCTATCTGCCCTGCAATTTTGAAGAAAATCGAAAATCCCTTCTCAGAGTTACAGCCTTTTTCCGTAAATTTTTCAAAATTTATGCATTTTTTATTATTTATATGAAAAACTGTAGCAGATAGAGGTGAAGTGTAAATTGGAGAAATGTTTAGCATATCAAGATCTATATAATCTGAAATTTTGAAGAAAATCCAAACATTTGTGTAGGAGTTATTGACCGTTTTCACCATTTTTTTTTCAATGCCATATGGTTTATTGGTTATTTGCTTTAAAATTCTGTTTTCAAATCTTCTTTGGTTAATCTTTCTCTTTTAAGCTTTAGAGAAATTCCCTGCTGTCACTTTATTAAAAACAATTAATTATTTCTTCCAAAATCAAGAGTTTTTTGTGTTGTATATGTAATGTTCGTGTGTTTTGTGGGCATGTGGTGTCTTTGGTCTTCTGTCTTCTGGTGTTCTTGCTTTTGCCTTGTATCTGGTCTTTGATTTTTTGTAATCTTGTGCTTTGTTCCTTCGGTATTCTACTGCAGTTGGTTTGGCTTTATAGCCTGCATAATGTCTGTTTATTAAATATAGACTCAAGTGAGCAGTTGATGAAATTTTCCTTGAGAACTACTAATTGGATTTTAACAGAACTTGGCATGAATGATGCTTATGAGGTGATGACTAAGTATTGTGACTTTGGTGCCTATCTGTCATCAAACATTGCCATCTGCCATCTTTATTACTCGACCATTTAACCTGAAGGGGGGGGGGTATGGTTTTTTTTTTCTAGACAGAAAATTTTTTTCGCGCTTCGCGCGAAACAAATTATTTATTTTTTGCACGCGTATCAACAAAATATTTTTTTTCAAAATTAACATTATTTTTTTGGGCAGAAAGCCTCATTCAGAAATTTTTTTTTCATCATTTTGGCAGCCAAAATATTTTTTCACATAAAATCAGATCCAAAATATTTTTTTAGAAAAAAACCATAGCCCCCCCCCTTTAAGTTAAATGGTCGGTCCCTTATAATAAAACTTAATCACAATGAATCTTAGATGGTCCCCTTCAAAACAAATGTCTTCCAAGTCTGTACCTTATGCAAATTGGCTACCAATGGGAAACATTGTTCAATATTGCAATACATTCAAAGATCTTCTTTAAATCATTTGGCCAGTTGGAAATAAACATTGGCACAACACTTAATTTTCTTTAAAATTGCGTCCTGCAGATCATATAACATAAATGTTTGTTTACACTGTTAGAAACACAGAAGTTATTTGAATCTATGCATTGGCCATTGTCCAGGTGAGCGATACAGTCTCTTGAGAGCCTCTTATTTTTTTATCTAAATTCAAAATTTAATCTCTGAAATGATATTTCAACTTTTTAATTCAATGACCAACTACAGGAGTTTAACTTATAGGAACTTATGTTTTATATATTATAAACTATATAACACGACTATAAAAACCATTAGGAATTTAAGTCTAAAATCCAGGAAAAGAGAATTCTCAGAATTGGTGTTTGCAATGTATTGTGAACATCTGTTATTCATACATTTTAGAAGTGACAATTCATAGCTAAGAGTCAAAATATCAGCTGCCCTCAACGAATAATAAAGTACCGTTTTCAAGAAAAGAGAGAGAGATTCAATGCGAATGGAGGTGAAACATGCATACCAAGATCTACGATGTTGCCGTTGTCCATGGATTGTTCGTTCTTTTGATTGACAGTTCGGTTGTCACTTACTCTACAATGACCAGCCTGGGCAAACACTAACACTGCATTATTAAATTATCATATGTTTAGTGACATAGTGGTGATATAAAGTTTTTGAAAGAAAAGGAAAACAAACTAAACAAAATAAAAATACAAACAACTTTAACATAAAAATATGAAAGGCTGTTCGATGATTAGTAAGAGATTGAAGATTTCACCAAATAATCAAGATAGCTTGAATATTTTTTATCTAATTTATACATTGCATAATGCCGGAAATGCTCTAATGGAAAGTTTCACCATTCATTAGTGAGGCTGCATTTAAAACAAACGTGAAGATCAAAAACTAATGTAGACTGTACAATCTATGGAACTAAAATATAGGTCGGGTTCAAATTTTAGATGGGCATATCGATTTTGGACATTCGCCATATACTAAATACTGGGTTTCCAATTAAATGGGAGCAGTCCATAATACAATAAAATCGACAAAACATAAAAAAGAAAACAAAATCGCTATATCAAAAACGTAAAACATTTGAATTTTGAAGATAGCCATTACTGCAAGAAAACGAACATTGGAATTATTTCATTTTATAGTCTACACATGTCCGCCTTTCGAGATATAAACGAAATTATTTGACAAACAAAAAGATAAATCCGCCGAAATCAGATGTTCTGGATACATGTACATTCCATAGGACGTAGACTCAAAAAACTTGACTTGGGGTGGTTAAAAAGTCCAGGCGAAATATAATAGGCCGCCTGGAATTAGAATATGGATTAGAAGATAATTTGGAGCAACCGCACTCCGAAAACGCAGGACAGAATAGGGTTCAAAAGTTCAATTTTGCACTTGATATTTAATACTAGTATACAATCACATGCGTGTGTATATATATGAATATATATATATATATATATAGTAACTATCATCATACCACTTGACAAATAATACTCTTATATCATCTAAAACGAAAAGGAAGTTTCCAGTTGTATTAACTCCACTTACCAAACAAAGAGACTAATTTAACAAACTTGAATGTTTCACGAAATTTTCAAGCGGGACGTTATTTCTGGTGCAAATGGATAATTAGCAAAAATGAGAAGATATTATTGATTTTGCGAGCTTGAAATAACTGTAGATGTAGATTTGGTAAACTTACAAGGATAATTGGAACAACCAGAGCATTTTATTTATTGGAATTTAGCAGGTATCTATTAATCTTCCATGGGGTACATATAGCCCTCCTGTTCCCCATTTTTTTCTCTTACATTCATAATTTCCAAATGATGATTTCTAAACACTCGTAGAGAAAATTAAGCAAACTGCAATTAAAAAATACCTTAATCAAAATACTGAAAGGCGGAACGAAACATTGCCAATTTTTATGTAAGCAAACTCTGCCCTGATATAAAAGTGCAATGATATAATAACTGTTTCGCATACAGATGAATGTTTTGATACGTAATACCTGAAAAATTAATCATACATATAACATTTACTTGAATTTATTAATTTACGGAAATTTTCAGCATTTCTTAATTTCTGAAAATTCGCATTTAAGGCGTAATGTGAATTCTGGATAGCATATATAATGACATGTGAAAACAGTGTTCAGTGATGTTTAAATACCAAAATGTCAAATATCTGTAATGCAAAAGGACATCATCTCGTTTAGGGACCGACCATTTAACTTGAAAAGGGGGGGGGGGGG
>MJUU01051575.1:125059-140955 GCA_002080025.1 Modiolus philippinarum | reverse complement strand
AAATTGACATCATGGGGCCTCTTGTTTGCACCAAGACCAATATCGAAAATCCGAAAGCTTATTGCGCATCTGCACACTATATGCAACAATTCTACAACAAAATTAAATCCCTAAATCCAAAAATGTAGGAGGAGTTTGAGTCACAAGAAAAGTGTGACGGACGGACAGACGGACGGACGGACAGACGGAGGGTATAACATTATCCCCGAACTTTCTTCGAAAGTGCGGGGATAATTAGCTCACATATCTAAAGCGTCGCCTACGATATGCTTTAAGTATATACGTTTGGACACTCGTCGTGTATACAATTTTAAAATTCCGAAATTCATGTTTCGGTCTTTCAGAACATTGTCAATTGCTAAACTTGAGCAATGAAAATTGATAGGTCACGGTCAGTGTTCTCATTTTGAATTGCAAGCTTTTAAGGTTTTGGTAAGAAACCGAACCTCCATGGGTTTTCCATTGATTTTGCAGTGGAAATTTGAACCTTTTACTCTTGTTGGAGAATTATTTAGAATTCCATAAAATTTATCAAAAGTCTCAGGATCTTTCTTATAAAAAATATGATGAAAAAGTAGGTTACTATCCAAAACCCTTGAATTAAATGTAATGAATACGATCAGTCCAAATCAAAAACTGACAAAAAGTCGGAACATGACGAGTAACACACCTTAAACATCTACAATGGCTGAAAGCTACAATCTGCTAGGGAACTTTGTTTTATCATCGTGTCAGATGATCCAATATATTTTTGATTTATCAATTTTAAAACATTAAGTTGTCTTGACTTGGTGAATTTTTATTTCGATTTACAATAAAAGCACACATTCTTTCTCATGTGATATTGTTTCATCTTTCATTTCTCAACAACGTCTCTGTGAAACGTATAAAAAATTTAGAGGAGTTCAATTTTCCGCCTTGTGTCTCAGATACTTTAACGTGAATCTGAAACCAGATGACGATGACAGTACTTTATCCCAGCCAGATAACCCTTAGCTGTATACATTTCCATATTTAACATACTGTTAGTTTTTATAGTAACACTGATGTTTCAAACCAGCAGCACAACCCTGGGACTTGTTCCAGAGGCTACGTGAACGAGTCGTGAATATAGTAATCACATATTTTACGAAAGGATATGGAGTAAATGACCATGAGACAATAACACATATGTTAACTCCAACTGCAATCAATCTTAAGAAGCTGTATGTCCATTTCGGAAATAAATTCCTCGCCAGCAGCACTAGAATCCAAACATAGGATAATCGTCTATCCAGGGTAGTCGGGTCTAATACAAAAAGCCTGGCCGCAAATCAAACTGGAAAATCGCAACATCATAACAGTAAAAACACCCCTTCTATATTTCTTGATAAAAGAACAGTATCAGATAGTGTTCCTTACCCATTTCTCCCATTTCTAGTAGCAACAAGGTTATTGTCCTATTGTTCCCCTAAAAGCTTATATCCTTTTTTCAATAAAAAATTGAATTGAATCAGTAGTTCTCATCCAGATAGCTGAAATACTAATTAATCAGTTACTTCGGTATTTTGTTATCTATTGATATTGGGTCAATGGCACTACTGTAATCCCCGAGGTTACTCACCTGCACAATAGTCCAGCACTTTGGTGCTGGACAAAAAGTCTTTTTCTTTGGAAACTTGCAATATTCAAACTAGAAAATTTTGTTTAAAACTAAGGAATATCTCCGTCATGCAATGCTCTGTCCTCCTTTTGATTATTTTTTCTCTATCAGGTTTGTACACCTTTCGATTTCTGGATTTCCAATGTTTGATTACTGCTGCACTGATGAGACATAAGTTGTCGAAATGGCCATATGCAGAAATCAAATTGACAGTAACTTGTTCTTCATCAATTAACTTTACAAGTATCAGACTTATAGACAATTGGCTTATCCATACCCTACAAACCAAAGCTAATTTTCAGATTTCGTTCGAAAATGCTGAATTGAGAACAGTCAATACGAAAAATTCCTATTTTTTTTCATAAATAAAGCAATTGAAGAATTATTTGGCGACAGAAAAGCGTCTGACAGGATGTACTTGTTCGTAAAAAACAACACGCATACCGTCATCAAACAAGGACGATGGAGATAATAAGACCAAGTGAACACATAAAAGAGTTTTTGGATTTAATGTACATGGGACAAAATCCTTTTAAATACATTGCGATATCAACGGAAAGGACTAAGCCCCCTTCTTTTGAAAAATTAAGAAAAGTTGCGGGGATCACGGTTGGTAAGGTGGTTTCCATTACCATAAACATGGCAGTTTTTGTGATTTACAAACAAGACACTCAATCATAATAAATGATGTGACCTTGACCTAAATTCTCAAGGTCAAAGGTCACAATAATTTGTAGGAGAGCATTTCACCATACTGTGGCATTCCCACATGCCAAACATTAAATCAACATATAACGTGCAAATCATCAAAATAAAAATTCTTAGTGACCTTGAAGCCAATTTCAAGGTCAAAGGGCATCAGTTTTGCAATGTAGCCCATAATGCGAAAAATATTTATCAATTGGTCTAAAATATGAAAATGAATATCGAAAAGACAAAACAAAATAACACCAGCATGAAATTGCTACTAGATAAGAATTTTCAATAAATATTAACGAATATTAATTTCATATTTGTTTTAAAAAACCAAGATCAAGGTCAACGTTATTCGTGAATTGTGATGCATTACGTTGAGATTATTTACCAACATACATGTTTAGTATAAATCAAGCCCTTTGTCATTGCAGGAATTTTACAAACCAGAAAGATTTTTGAAGCCTCCATTTTACATGAAAACATTAAAAAAGGATGTGACATTGTAAAACTATAAAGATTTGTGAAGGCCAAGGTCCGAGGTCATATTGTATCCTTGAAAAATGATTTATAGGGGTCAATGCATTAAGTTATGCAATATTTGCCAATCATTGATAGCTTTGAGTTTACAAGGTCCTCCCCATTCAAAATCACAAATTTCATTCAAAATTTACAAAAAAGCGATTTTGGTAACAATGGTAAATGAGTTAATCCCCATAATATTTTAAAACCATTTTCATGAGGGAAGATAAATATGCAAAGTGGAATACTGCTTGTTATTACAACCACCCACAAAAAAGATATATTCAGGAAATTGATAATTTTACACATGTTGCAAACTGTTGCCATGGCAAACCGTTGCCTTATTAACATTATTTTTATCAAAACAAGTTTACTACATTTCAAGGAATATTATTACCATGCGTGCCACGATAGTTCAAGTGGTTACAGAGAATAGCTATTAAGAAGTATGTAAAATCAATAAATTTGGATTCTCCAAACTACACATTAACGTCAGTGGCGGACCCAGGGGGTCAGGGGTGCCCGAGCCCCCCCCCCCCTCCCTCTTTGAGGTTGGAAAATATTTAAAATTCCTAGGGCTTTTTCAAAAAATTGGTTTCCACCTCAACCCCCTCATCGAAAATCATTGGTCGGACCCTCTTAGAAGAAAGTCTAGTTCAGCCACTGACGTTAATTTCGTTCACGTTTCAGCAATCCTTTTATCGCTGCAGTAGAAAAGTTATTAGTACATAAACATTTAAAATTCCTTTTTTTCCAGAAATGTAACCCAACAAGTTAATAAAACTGTCGAGATACGTCGACCAGTAACTACGAGGTTCTGTTGTGAAGGTTATCTCTTAGAGAATGAAAAATGCATCATAAGTAAGTAAACATTGCATGGATCAACATACTTTATATGATTTTTTTTTGTATATTTCATCTGATTGACTCGATACTGCATCGGAATTTCTCGATCTTGATTTAGGATGTATTTTCCTGAGGGGTCAAGATTTTCCTGCATGAAGTTTTTCCCGAAACCTATATTTTAAAATGCGAAGACAACGAAAAAAACATTCTTGAAGGGAAAATCATATGTCCGTGAACATTTTTTGTGGTATCATCATTTGAAAACTTCTATTTTTCGCTGTTTTGTGCAAATTTCATCAATTTGGAATTTTGGGCCATTTTTGAAAAAAAAATATCGATTTCTACCATCAAATTTTCTGTCAAAGTTTCTGAATTGTATTAATCTGAAGAAATGTCACTAATAAAAAGCATAGGTCCGTGATGACGAATTCAAGGCATCATAAATCTGTTAAAATCAAGATTTTTCAAATTTTCTTTCAACTGAATAGTCTCACTTTTGTTTTTGTTTCTAATAGCCGAACAATTATATCTTGAAGAACTTAGACAAGAAATCAAATGAAGTAGATGCATTTAAAAAAAAAATGATTCTCATTACCCCTACCCCAAAATAGGCTAAATTTTGACGGAGATAAATTGTAATTTTTGGTTAAAAAAATATATAAAACAAAATTCAAAACTACTGGTCGTAGGTCCATAATTTTTTCACACAATTTAGAAGGATTATTATATAATATAAATCAAGAAAAAAATCACTAATTAGGCAAGTTTTTTGAATTATTCATAAACGAGATTTAAACAAGACTGAAACGCTAGGAGAATACATCGTTAATGTTGACAGATTAATTAGCCCGTTTTTTCTTAAATTTTCACAAATAAATGGCTACACATTAAATGCAATTTATGACAATACGGTTGTCTTTTACATCAAAAATGCTTATATGGACCGTGACACATAATGAGCGAATGCATAAAGTCGAAAGGAATGCAGTCTTATATCAGTTTAACTCTCGTCCCCGTAACCATTTTCGTTTCCAAAGACGAAAGAGCTCCTATCACTAAAGTCTCGTTTTCAATTTCAACATTCAGCTACTGTTATTTTATACATCTTGAAAATTGCAAAATGAAATTAATGAAATCTGTTTCACATTATGATTCAGAAACCACGGTTGTGACTATCCAGGAAATTACAACCGAAACACTAACAACACATAGATGGGAGACAACTTATGTCAACGACATTACCACTGATAATAGTGAGGTCACATCAAAGACAAAAGAGGAATTCCATCATACAACACCAAAAGAAATTTTGTATACAGACTCAGAAACTATAACTACTGAAGAGACTTTCGCCAGTGGAGATATAAGTGATGATGACTTTGATTTTATATCACGTGACACTACAGTAGATAGATCTAATGGAGTTATAGTCACAAAAGACAATACTTTTGCAGGTGTTGAAGTTAGCAGTGAAGCCACAGAGGTCTCTAAAGATACAGATCTACGTGACATTTTATTGTATGTGTTTGGAGCTTGTGCTGTGTTGTTTTTCGTTGCTATGGTAATTGCTATCTTTGCCTTTCATCGACGATCAAGGAAAAATAAGAAAAGGTAATTTTTCTTTACTTTTTCATTCATTCATTTTGTTTAAAATTATGAGGTTTTATAAAGACCATATTCATTCTCACTTTGGCTACATTGAATGAAAGAGGTATGGCTACTTTTTCGTGAATTTATTTCCTTCCGCATACCAATTTTGCTAATGAATTAAATCTTCTCCAAAATAGTTTGAACAGGTCATTTGCTATATACTCAATTATAACAAACTCAATTCAGATACATTTTCATATCTTTAAATGAAGATTCAATCATTTAACTTGCTATTGACTGCGATTTCTACAGATTTTAATAGTTTATTTTGTAGATTTTTGTTTTAAAAAACGTTGTATAGTACCTACCGCCAAAAATGTTAAAGTTACTTCCATTTAAAAAGGTGAATGTGTATACACTTGGTTCTCGGTATCCCTCGGGTAGTATTATCTAAATAAATATGGTAAGATTGCTTAAATGGACACAAATGGCTACGAATTACTTATATGTTGGAAAACACACAAGGGTGGTATTGTTATTATATTAAATTGTATTCCTTGGAAGTACTGAGACCAGAGAACATCTTACTTGATTTTCTTGAACACTGTAGAATATTTGAAAATAGCCCAACATAGGAGCAAAAATTCACGGCTAAATGGACATACTTTTACTGGTATTTGTTCTTTCTGCTTCATACGTAGGAAGGCAAAAATATGAACATAGAAAATCATGGAAGTACAGAAAGTTACTCTCGAACTTGAATCTAGTCATAGAAGTTTGATGGTTCGGCTAAGTAGAAAGTTGTATTTCCCGCTCTTCAACAAATGAATTTAAGAAAATGCTTTTCTTTGACAAATCAATATTCGTAACTGATGTGAGAACCGAACTGTCAATCAAAAACAAACGATCAATCAAGGGACATCGGAAATATCAAGAAACAGGGACACCTAACGAACACGGGACAAAAAAGTAAAATGAAGACACACACAGGTGAACAACAGGGACAGAATAAAAACCATGGATGAGATAAAGTGCACCGGTAGAGTAAGCATCTCCTGCTTCTTATAAGACAACCGAAGTTTGATCATCTGAAGCATGTCAACAGCGATAATACCCAGGTTCAAGTAAATTAAATCTGGAATAATACAAATTACCTGTGCCGAGTCTAAACAACATAACTTTCAATATAAACTTGCAAATTTCTATTAAGAAATAATATTATTTTCCTAACTACTTCTTCTGCCACCATAAAATATAGTAAATAACAAAAAAAAACTAAATCGCAGTAAACTTTAATTTCTGCTGGAGGTCATTTTAAAAGCATGACCTTTCAGTTCTAATGAATCAAACCAGAATATTGAAAATCTTAAAATATTCTTAAGGTGGATCGGTAGTATTCCGCCATTTTGTTTTCATGTTTCATGCTTTGATAGGTTTTTTCATTAAAGAAATATACAAACATTTTAAAATTTTGAAAATTTAAACAAAGGAGGTAATTTCAAAAAATATTTTACAAAGAAATCACTATGAAAATTTTGATTTTATGAAATAATTACATAATAAGGTCCGTGACCCCCATTTTTCTTTTTGTTTTTAGAAATTTCAATATAGGAGCTAGCAATATATAAAATTAATCAAAATTCTCATGGATGTAACTTGAGTAATTTTTTTAAAATGATAATTTTCCTTTACATCTCAACTAAAAATTCCATATTTTTGGTGAAAGATTGTGAGCTTATATGGTCCGTGACCCCCAATTTTTATCTTATTTTTTTGGAAGTTCAGTTTTTAAAGTTTAATTCTGCAAACTATTAAAAAATTCTGATGGATTTCTTTTAGTCCCCCGAACCACCTTAAAAGCTAGAAGCGTTCTAATAACCCAAAACGCCTATAAAGCCTATAATGCTGAAAATAAGCTAGAGATAAAGCTTTACAAAGGGGGATACTTTATAGTTTTTAGAATTGATAAACTTTGGATATTTGATTCCTTTTTAATATGAATTGCCAGTGTTTATCAAATAATAATAAAAGTATCCTCTTCCCAACTGTTAAAAACATCAAATATTTTACGAAAGGATATGGAGTAAATGAACATGAGACCATAGCACATATGTTAAGTCCAACTGCAATAAAGTTAATGAGCTGTATGGCCATTTCGGAAATTTATTCCTCATCAGCTGCACTCGAACCCAAACAAAGGAAATCCATAATTTCAAAAAATGTTAAAATGCATAAAACTAAACGAAATCCGAATAATCAGTATTATCAAATATAGCTAATGACAAAACTACGATGGTGGGAGTTAATCCTTTAGTTTTAAAATTTACACAAATTTAGATAATAGTAATTGAACAAAGTGTACACATGAAATATTATCTCATGTACAAAAGCTAGTAAAATAATGGAATACTTTCCACTAATAGTTTAATACACCCACAAACAAATACCGAAACAAAAATTAAGAAAAGGAAAAATATAGAATTACAAATCTAACAATAGAAATAAAGAGGCAACACATGTGGAGACAAAAGTGAAGTCAATCAAAAATTTTAGCAGAGAAAATAAAGCGAACCTAATGACACATAGTTGTGTTCCATAGGTACAGCCGTAAAAACATACAAATGGGGGTAATTACAAAATTACCGATCAGAGTTATCAAGAGCGGAAGTCCATGAGACAAATAGACAAATCAGGTGGAAACCATCGAAAAAATTGTCGACCACAATGGTCCTAACACGTGGTCCTAACTTGGTAGAAATAGTGGGTTAAGGTGTCTGCAGGGTATTAATGTCCTATTATAGAATTTTGTTAAATTTTCCGTGTAGAAATATAATTGTATCATTGTTCAAAATATAAAATAAAATTTGAAGGTCACCATGCATATAAGCGCAAAAACTAGAATTGAAAATTTAAGGACTTTACATAGAAATGATAGGGAAAATGAATATATTAGGAGATATCTTTTAAATTCTATAATAGATTTTGTTCATACTTTGCATGTTTAGAAATCATTATATCGTTTACATATACAAAATAAAAATTAGGAGTCACCGTTGAAATTAGAGAGATATACTAGTATTCCAAAATGTTAATTTATCTAGTGCTATCTATATGAAATTATTTTTATCAAATTACCTCCCTTGTATAATTTCTCTGTTCTGTAAATCTAGCAACAGATTTAAAGCACATGTATTTTAGTTCACCTTTTTGTAATGAAACAGTTATAAAAGTAATAAGGAAGAAACAATTTATAATCTTTGGACTTTCTTTACATTTTAAATAACTATTTTGTTAAATTTCTTAATGAATTAAACCTAAATGAACAAATTCTAGACAAAAATGGCGGAATAATACCATTGGGACACCTTGAACCGGTTTTATGGTGCGTCAAACCTCTCCTTCAATTGTAATAATTGTCATATGCTGCACTTACCTGTACTTATCTTTAAAATAACAAAATTTACAACAACAAAAAAAACGCAAACATTATGAACTTAATTTTTGGCTGAGTAGTAATTGCGAATACCGAAAAGGAGAAATCACGCCCGGGTTTATTACAAGTATTCTGAAATGATAAATCACAAGTTTTGAAAGGACGAGACATTCCATTGTTACAACAGGTTGACCAAATAATGAAGACGGCCAAGAAACTTCTTCTAGGGCAAAATAATTTTAACAAATTGTTTATATTAAACCATGATCTAATATGTTGTCCATTTTTTTTCAGTCAATTATTACATAATTCTAGTGTACAGTTTATCGTAATACGTTATTTACAAATCGTATGCACACCTGAGCGTCATTATGAATTTTATCTTGGTGTCAAAAAAATAATGCATTCCAAATTTCATGCATTGTGCACTAGTAAACTGTAATATGCTATCTTTACACATGGTCTGTTTTTCCATTTTATATGTATACAGCAAAGAAACTTTATGTTCTGATATATGATGTTTCATTTATTTTTTATTCATTTGTTAATTAATTTATTTTTGTTATTTTCAGACCAAAAATAACAACTACACTGGCAATGGACGACAGTAAGTATATTAAGTTATGAAAAGCACTAAATTTGGTTATTCCTTGAATTAACATATGTATAGCATAACGAAATTTACTGTTTATTTTTCAACTTTGGTATTTTAGTATTTTGAAACCATTGGGCCGATGTCTGCAGAAAAAACAAAAACAAAACAAGGACACGAGACAGCTACAATCCACAGAAAAGACGACATTAAGAACTAAGGCACTTAAAGTGTGAACTCTAATGAAAACCAGGAGTGACATCAGGTGCTCCGGAAGGGTAAGCATGTCCTGCCCCGTTAGCGACACCGGTCACACTATCAGTGAGGTTTATATTGTTTTGAAAGATCTATTTGGCAGCTAATTGGTTAATGTCATTTTTCTAACCCTTAGATAAAATCAGTTAAAATCCATGGTACATGTTACTTACCTGAAATTGACGAGAACAGCATGAGAATTGCAGAAAATTTATTCTTCAACTTTGGTCAAATATGAAACGTATCGAAAGATAACAAATTCATTGTATTAAATTGGAGAGGTAATGCTACGGATGTGTTGCTGTTCATGGGAACGGCGAAAAAACATCGTTATCATTTTTGAAAACTTGCAATGTATGAAATGGGGGTAATTACAGAATTACCGAACAGAGTAGTGAAGAGCCGAAGTCAAAGAGACAAAAAGACAAATCAAGTGGAAATCACTGGAAAAAAATTTCGACTGCAATCTTAGAAAATTTGAGAGAAACATTGGCGAGTTAATGAAGCGAAGATGTCCGAAGATTACAATTACACTCCACAATCTACCAGGGAATTGCACAAAGAAAACAATACAAAGACAAAAGACAAACGTAGACAATGATAGTAAACTCGGAGAAGCAGGACTTGGTATCGGCATTAGCAAAAGCCAGCGGTAGGGTTAAACCGGTTTATGGACACCCAAACTTCCCCTTTCTGTATCCCGTTTCCCAATAAATAAAAGATACAACAAAAGTCCGAATCGATCAAAGGAAGAGACCAGTAAGGAAAATCCGTATAACATTCGACTGAATCAGGGAAACATAATCCGACACAGAACATTTTAGGCAATGCATTTAGCATAATAAACATACAAATAAAACCCAATACAGATAGTCTACTAACTCCAAGACCGCAATCTTGAGACGGAGAGAATAAGACAAAACGTAATTTAGAAAGATGGATCATGGAGTTAAAGAGTGTCTGTCTGGTGTAAAGCTCAGTTACTAGTCGTTTGTGAATTGAAATTTGAAGATTATAGATTATATGATATTTAGTAGCTCTAAGATATCTTTAAATATTTATGTCTCTCAGATTGAGTCAGTGAAACATTGATCATGAATGATCTTAATTTACTTGCATCTTTTTTAAAAAATGGTACCATTGTAGCTTGATGAAATATGTATTAACTCTTTCAAAAAGTGGCATTTGAATTCCACTATATGTAAAATAGTAGTTTTCACTCGTCTCTCGTGTTGGCACACTTAAGTTTTTCATTATTTCCTTTTTATCGATAATTATGAATTATATATTTTTTATAGTCATCCAGAACGGAAATCGTAACAACAGAATTCAGAGTGGAGACTATTGTACAGAAATAAACGAGAACGCCACTAATGCCTACACAGAGCTGAATATGTGTGGAGAATCACAGTATGATGAACTTAAAGATGTTAACGAAGATCCCTATGAAGAACTACCCGATTGTGATGAATATGACGATTGCGACGCCTCACCAAGATTAAAGAAGAGCGACCAAAAGATGAAGGTTTTCACAAAACAGTAGCTATGGGGAGAAAAGGGAAAAATCAGGACATTGTAATATTGTTTTGTTTTGGTTTTATTTTGTCTGATCAATCTTCTTAAATTTAAAATGAATAATACAGATTTATTAATTATCTTATCTTTTTAGGGATAAATGAAAGATTTCAGGGAAAAAGTAAACAAATGACGAATGTATTTAAGAAGCACGAAGATTTTTTTTTACGTCGCCTTTAAATTTGGCACGGGATTTAATAGCAGCATTATGCTGTGGAGTCTAGAATATGACAGGGGATTTTATGGCAGCATTATGCTGTGCAGTCTAGAATGTATCATATATCAAGGGATTGAATGACAGCATTATCCTGTGTAATCTAGAATGTATTTAAAAAATTTGGCATCCTACATCACAATAGTATTTCACAAAGAAGGGATATGGAGTAAATGCAAATGAGACAAAGTCTTTACAAATACATGGAAAAACTAAGCAGTGGAACAACGCATTTATTGTTGTTCTTCATCTTGAAGTCACAACGAGGCTTTCAACAATGAGTTTTACTCATACCTCACAGTAAGTCCAAAACGGCCCTTTCACAAAGAAGGGATATGGAGTAAATGCAAATGAGACAAAGTCTTTACAAATACATGGAAAAACTAAGCAGTGGAACAACGCATTTATTGTTGTTCTTCATCTTGAAGTCACAACGAGGCTTTCAACAATGAGTTTTACTCATACCTCACAGTAAGTCCAAAACGGCCCCTAGCACCGGTTTGAACGGAATTCATTGTATTTGTCTTTTTTCACATCCAGCTTAATTGTTCCTTTCTGAAAGGCAGAAATTCAATGACAGCATTATGTTGTGCAATCTAGAATGTAGCAAAAAATTTAGATATCCCAAAGCACAATATTATTTCTTTTTTTTTCATTTTGCTAATGTGTTCCTCTCTAATGGCTTATTGTGGAAGGCCTCCTATGGTGAATTCAAGATGGAGAACAACAATAAAACTGTCCTTCCATTTCCTAAATCTACCATTTAGTTCTTGGGATTTTGTCCTATGTACATTATGCCATGTCCCTTTATTTCTTCATGCATCGTTTTCTTTAGATCTTCGAACTCGTGCATATATTTCACAATAACAACAAAGATATCATTTAAGCATATTTTCATTCTTTTCTATTTCGTACATGATACAATTCATTATTTAAATAATTTTTAATACTTTTTTGTAATGAAATCTAAAAAATTCTCGTTATACTTCATCATTATATTTAACTGATTAAAGACATGTACAAAGGGTTTTCAGTAAAAAAGTTCAGTGCATACAGAATTTCTTATTCATTTTTGGTATGGTAATAAGGAAGTGCTTACTTTGTGATACTACCCAAACATATATAAGACGAGGATGCATTTACCAAATTTTACCATGGTTGAAATTTCAAATGATAACATATTTGCAGAAAAATGTACATTATTTTTTTCAAACGGACGATTTTGGATATCCATGAAAACAAACTTAATATTTATGTCTTCCATATATATGCAGTGAAACCTTTCTAAACCGAACTCCTTTGGTATTAAAGTTTTTGTTCGATATACACAGGTGTTCGGTTAATACAGGTTACGAATAGAAGAAATTCATTACAAAAGGTCCTTAGATTTTGTTTGTACTACAGAGGTAAGTCAAGGTTTAGTTAAGACTGGTTTGACTCTAGTTAACTTTCCCTTTTGAAAGCTGATATTCACTGGCAACAAATATCTCGCTCCTTTGAAATAATTTTTAGAGATTTTGTTAACGATCGAAACTACTGTCATCATGATTCTACATTATATTGATATGTCTTGAATACGATTAAGACTTTCTTGGAAAACTGGGAGTTATTACAAAACTAATAGCAGACCATGCTCACCCTCCCAAAGGGCCTGATGATGATGCTGGTTTTTTTTTGTTTTTTTTTTGTTGGGTATCAACATGTGCCTTTGTGACACTAATGCCAATGTTTTTGTTTTAATCTTTTTTTATTCTGTTGTTTCCGGTAGTCATCATGAGGCCTTCAAAAATGTCTCATAATAAGTTCAAGACGGCCTCTAGCACCGGTTTTGGCGGAATTTAATGCTTAATCGCTACGCAAGGACTTTGACTTCCTTGATAGAGGTCAGAATCTTACAAATGGACTACTTAAGCAAGGGTACGTTACCAAAAAATTTAAATTCATCACTACAGAAGTTTTACGATCGACATCACGATCTTGTGGATCGCTATGGGATATCTGTTTCCCAGATGACAATAAATCTTTCCCTCTACAACTAAATTTTGTTTTCCTCTATCGGATTTGACGTTACTACTGGGGTTGAAATGTTCAACATGGCAGGTGTCTTATTAGAAGCAGGAGATGCTTACTCTACCGGTACACCTGATATCACCCATTGTATTCATTGGGTCCGTGTTGTTCATCTGTATGTGTGTCTTCGTTTTTCCTTTTTGTACCGTACTTAAGTGATGTCCTTGTTTCTTAGTGTTTCCGATGTTGCCTTTGTCCATGGATTGTTCGTTCTTTTAACTGACGGTGTGGTTCTCTCTTACTTTATTGCAAATTGTCGCTACATACTTCATTATCCATGAATGTGGGTTGTCAACAAATATAAAATTACGTGACAAAGTGCTCTTATAATCACTATTATTCGTTGCCAGACAAAAAGACTAACAGAAGACAGTCACAACACTTAAACAACCACACGTAACTCTGTACTCATGAGCATGTGTATATATAAAAAACTACTACTAACATAGGTTTCCGATTTTATTTATTAATATTTTTTTTTGTTTGATTGTTTTTTTTTTCTTGTTTGGGGAGGTTTTTTTCGGGGGGTCTTCTTTTTTCAGATTTTTTTGTTTTGGAATTTTTGTACATTTCCGCGCTCTTTTAGATTATCTTAGCACATTTGTTATATACCCTTTCAAAATGGCCACCAAAACGCGTTAAATTTCGACTTTGTCCAATTTCAATGAAAATGGATTTCTATGTAGATTTTGAGGCTGTATTAAAATGAGATGGAACCATTGAATTTGTTGTCTGGGGTGACATCGGCTATTGCTTGCAATTGCAGATCTCGTTTTATTTATTATTCTGTTTACGCATTGTTCTCATGCCTACTTAACAAGAACATTGTTTAATATTCTTCTTATTTAAAGAAAGCTTATTTCTATATGAATGATTGATTAAAAAAGGTCAGACGGTTATTAACAAATGTAATAACTTAATATTGTTGACGTAGCCTACTTAAATGAGACACTGGATGTGACAAATTTTGAAAAACGGAAATAAACACTCTCACCAGCAATAATGTAATTACGAATAATGTTATTATGTATGATTTAGGTCGAAACTATTCAAATTACACTTATCCTTACAGTTATAGAAATAAAATACAGTTGTAGAAAAATAAAAAAAATAAAATACAGTTGTAGAAATAAATAACATTCTAGAAAAATTTTGTACATTTGGTAAAAAGGCTAAAAAAATATACCGTAGATCGGGATACTTTTGGTGTGTTTGATTTTTGCTATGTTTGCATTTGACAATCCTATGCGAAATTTAGCCTCCGTGAAAGACTAGGGTACTAGGGTGAAGAAGTTCAAATGTATTCTGATTTTTCGACGAGTTGGCTTTTTGAAAAAAAAAATTACACTGAACGACACTGCACGCAAGGGTAAAATATTTCCATTGAGGGAAAACCTTTTGTAAAAACAGTCTTATATTCAAACTCCCGTGAATTATTTCAATTTTCTAATATGGCGTGCCTTAAAAGGATTGTGTACTTACGCATGGTGAAAAAAATGTCATATACCCATTGTTGTTCAGTATACCTCAACTGTGAATACTCTGTTACAATGTATATATAAAATATAAGTCATTTGTTCAGAGAACAAATGTAGGTCTACCCGAAGAAAATTTTTAGGAAAGTCTCGTAATAAGTGCTTTGGCTTGATGAAACAAGAAAAATTTTCTTCATTACATGTCATCAGCCATCTCTTACAGTTTATGAGTTAAATCATTGAACAAAAAAATTTAAATCGTTAACAAAGTTGTATTTTGTAAAACTGAACATTTTCCCAATAACATGTCATTAGCCATCTCTTTCGGTTTACGGGTTAAATCATTTATCACGGAAAAAATCTATGGTTGCTAAGGATTTAATTGTGTTGCTAAGGACTTTGAACTTTGATTTTAATGTGATATTGTAGGTAATATAAAGCCGACCATTTTCGCAATTCAAAGTTTTTTTCTATCTCTTACAGTTTTTGAGATATAAGCAAGAAACCTCAAGTTTGGACCCGGAAAACAGTTTTCGTATCCTAAGTCCATAACGCTTGGTCCAATAATTTTTTACCCAATATATTAAATGTAGATCTTGATAAAATACACATTTTATTTATTACATGTTATCAACTATCTATCACAGTTTCCAAGATATACTATAAAAATATATGGTTGCTAAGGATTTCATTATGTTGCTAAGGACTTGGAATTTTTACCTTGATGTCATTTTATAGGTCATATTAAACTGAACATTTTTGCTTTTTAAGTTTCTGTCTATCTCTTACTGTTTCTGAGATATAAGCAAAAAAACCTCTATTTCGGACCCCGAAAAACAGTTTACGGACCCTAGGTCCATAGCGGTTGGTCCAAAAATGGACTCATTTCCTCTTTACAACATTACAAAACTTTTTGCCTATGGTTGCTAAGGACTTTTATGGCATATAACGTTGTTGCTAAGGACCTTGACCTTTGACCTTGACCCCAT
>MJUU01051575.1:77367-123700 GCA_002080025.1 Modiolus philippinarum | reverse complement strand
CTCATATAAAGAGTCGTCAAATCCTTCGGACCAAATGTAACAAAGTTGCGTCTCATGATAATGAACATTTTTCCCATTATATGTTTTCAGCCATCTATTACGGTTTTTGAGTTTAAGCGATAACAAGGGGTAAGGTCAAAGGTCAAAGTCACCGATGATCTTTGACCTGGGCATTTTTAGATGTAACTTATATCAACTAAGAATAATGGTGAAGGTCCCATGTCTCTACGACTAACCGTTTAGAAGTTTTGAGCGATGACGGAAATTGAAAATCTTCAAAGGGCAATAATCCCCCAAAAAGTATACCGCACGGTTTTGGACCAAATGTAATGAAGTTCCGTCATGACCTAAAGAACATTTTCCCCATTACACTTCATCAGCTTTCTTTTACGGTTTTCGAGTTTAAGTGATCACAAGGTATTTAGTGAAAAGGGGAAGAACTCCGTAACGGAACAAAATTCCGAATGTGGCCCTGGACTGCGAAAAGTTTATGTCTGCCCAGTATTTTGTGCGAAANCTAAGTATCGAAAAGATATGTCGCGTAGTTTTGAGGCTTGAGTGCGGCGGAAGAACAAGAAAAAAAATAATCGGAAGAATTACAGTAAGGTCTTTCACATGTGGTGAAAGACCTTAATAATCAGAAGAAATACTATAAGGTCTACCGAGAAGGTTCTCGGGTAGAACTTAATAAGAAGCTCATAAATGGCTATAAGTTTCTAACTACAGTTTAATTGTCCGTTGTTTTGTCCACATTAAAAATACTTGATGCTAATAAAAAAAATTTATCGATCAGATCACCAAAATAAAAACAATAATACATGTAGCAATGTTACGTTATAAACAGTATATTGTATTATGCTGTACAGTCACGTATTATGTAATTCATACTAACAATTTTCGCTCAGAGTTCGTATTTAAAGCTGTAGATGTTGAATACAAATATTCCAAATATATCGTCAAAATAGAAGGAAAAAGTTTCAAATCGTCAACCATGTAAATATGCAGCAACAACGGCAGTAGAACACCGAAGGAACAACGCGCAATATTACATGAATCAAAGTTCAAAGACGAGTCGAAAACGAGAACACCAGAGGACAAAAGACCCGTCTCATCCACTAAACACACAAACACCACAAATACAATACTCAAAACTAAAGCACTAACGGTGTGAACTGAAAAACACAGAGTGCCGACTCCAGAAGGGTAAACTTGACCTTCGCTGTATACAGCATGTGTCACAATGTCAGTGTGTCAATTAAATCTTAAATGTTAAATCTGGGAAGACATGAATTGAACTTCAAATGTTTGTTCTCATTTGTGAAACCTACACTTCATTTCTATCTATGATGTCGCGGTGACTGCCATTTAATTTTCTGAAGGGTTAAAAGTAACAAAGCCTATCATATCCCTGACTTAGCAGTTTCTATGATAAAGCTTATTACTCTTTTCACATGAAGACATTTAATGCTACCGAAGATGGCGCCATTTGTGTCATTCACCGAACTCGATTAAATGCCTCATCATTTTGCTAGGTTAAATCCGTAACCATTCTCTTGTAGTAAAATGAAAACCAATTTCTTTTTAACACTAAAGAGTGATTCGTCTGTATGTAAAATTTCGATTTCGCGCATCCGCAATTTCCTCCCAAAAAAGTCCAAAGTTGACGAATTTTTAAAACTCCCTCATTCTGTTGATAATAATGAAATTGAGTTTACCTACTTGCGCCATAAAAAATACTTACAATGCCGGAGAGGCCAAAATAGGTAACGACAATTAGATAGTTTGAATAAAGACATGGGACAGTATTTTTAGGGTAATCGAATTTTACTTTTGAAAAGGAAAATGAAATAGTTGAAACCAAACATCTATTTACATCTTCCAATTAACAATGAAGGGATATGGAGTAAATGCAAATAAGACAAAATCTCTACAAATACATGGTGAAACACATCAATGGAAAAACGCTTTTATTGTTGTTCTTCATCTTGAAGTCAACAAGACATTGTATATGGTTGTCTAGGGATATATAGAATTGGTTGTATGTACCATTGTGTTCTAGAACGCTGCAGAGATTGAGGCAATAGCAGGGGTTTAAATATCGTAGTATGATAAAATTATATTCACTTTCGCGGTATTTCCGTATGATTGTATGTATTTATTCCGTTCAGTTATCAAGTACCGGTATTTGCTGTTCCATTTACTGAATGTAGACAAAATTTGACAAAACGCTAATCAACGTTAGATTAGTTTTTGTACGATTTCTGGAAAACATTGAACAACATTTATCACTAATTAACGGACAATGCCAGCCCATTGTTAATCTTTATTTAGGAGATTTTATCGTTTTTATGTGATTTATATACCCGAACAAACTATATATCCAGCTATTGCTTTGCACGTTTTACAGAGTATTTCTAAAAAAAATATTTGATGAATTAAACGCCCACATTATTTGTTAGTTTAGATAATTTCGACATTTCACACAATGACTTTTCAGATAGTCATTCTATGCTATGTCTTCCATGTTCCATGTAAAAGAATGTTTTTTATTCCAGTAGTCATGAAATTACATTTGTTTCTGCATATTACTATTTCGGCAAGTTATGTCTCGATATAGCAGAAATTATTTGTGCATTATTTTCATTCTTATTTATTGTATAAAAAAATGCAGGAGAAATGCTTCACTAGTTGTTGCTATTAAAAGAATATATACAGGTTCAGTCTCTAAAAAGGAATACAAACAATAATAATGACCTATAGCTGTCACTATCTTTGAAAATACTAAGTTGCTAAGTTACAAATTGAAATCATCTATTTTTTTCTTTTTATGGAATCCCAATTAGAAATGTTTCACAAATTCCGGAAGATATTTATCACGAATATCACCCATTTCTGGTCATTACGTCTATTGTCAAATATATATAAATAAAATTGACGTCATAACCATATAAAACCACGGATTATAAAAAGTAGAATAATATCTTTCACAATCATTTAATTCTCTTTTGATTCTCGAGTATAAAATTTGAACCAGAATTGAATATGAAGTGTTTTATTTTTGTGTTATTAGCCTGTTATGTATTGGGATTTGAAACACTAAATATTATTTTTCTACCGACTGCAGAGAAAAGATTCTCCGTATTTCAACGTGTAGTTTATTGCAGATATAATAGTCGTCGGTACAAATTCACACGTCAGTTCCTTATTATGTGTCAACGTGTTCGAACCTGTAACTGCATTTTGGGATATTAATTTTAACTCTTTCACTTTATGCTTGGAAGTCTCAACGAGTCTCTAACTGTATTCTGGAACATAAATTCGAACACTGAATGTTTTCCTTGTTTTCCTGTACGTTGTCATGCGACCCTAGCTTATCATGCATGTAAGAATGTATCAGCGACTCAAACTGCATTCCTGTCAAGTGCCAACAATCGTCAGTTTGTGTTATTAAAAATCACAAGTTTGTTACATTTACAGAATTTCAGCAATCATAATTTGTATTTGTGTACCATCACCCCTAGTTACTGCAACGGCATTCCAACAATTCAAAAGTCCGTCCGTATCAGAATTCTCATAAGCTCAACAATCGTAAGTCTGTCAATGAATTTGTGTACTATTAACATTTGACAATACGTAACAATATTCAGATGCACTAAAAAAAATCCTCAACAACATTTTTGTGCTACAAACAGTAGTCAGTCTGTAACAGTATTCAGGTACACTGAACAATCGTAAGTCAAAATTCGTGTTCTATAAATGTAACAGTTTATATTATTCATCATGAAATAAGTTCCAAAGAAACAAATTTCATAGCTCGCCCAGTGAAATAATCCTCAGCTGGAAAGTATTTAATGCACACTCCAAACGGAATAAATCTCATAATTTGTTCCATTTTGATCATATTTCATATGATACTATTGTGCCTTACATAAACAATCGCTAATGTGTAACAATATTCACATACAACCAAACATCGTCAGTCTGTAACAGTGTTTGTGTACCATCAACAGTCAAATGTCTGTAACAGTGTATGTGTACCATCAACAGCCAACAGTCTGTAACAGTGTCTGTACCATCAACAGTCAACAGTCTGTAACAGCTAGTATTGATGTAGGCTTAACAGTTATCAATCTGTAACTTCATTCGTGTACCTACATCAAGTTCACTTCCAGTACTAAACAATCGTCAATCTGTAACACTTTTTTTGTACAATTATATTCACAGACCGGTCAAGTTTTGAAAGTTGCCTCGGATGAGATTTGCCAAAATTGTCAAAAATCTAAGGAAAAATTAAAAGATATAGGAATTTGCCACAAATTTAAGCTTCGCGTGAGTCTCACTCGAATCGTGTGACACTTAACAGGTCTGCATTCAATGATTGCCGGTGTGTAACAAAAAACCCAAACACCCAATAATTGTCAACCTGCTTGCTACCACGTGTTAACAGGGTTACATATTTGACTGTTCATGTACACGTAATATATGCTAAAGGGTCTCAATCTGTTGAGGGTTTTCTACACGTCAAAATAGTGGAATTCACTTTTGACTACAATTTCGGTCTGTGAGAACGATGTAGTAAAGTTTATTGTGTTTTGGATTTTAGACTACTAAATCCGGTGTTTAAGCTGAATTGAACAATAGGGGCTCTGATAATCGCTAATCATTTAAAACGGATGTAGATGTGAAGGAAAGGCATTCGAAAAAGGGCTCGCATAACAAGAATGCAGAAATACTCTAAGTTCAGTCTAAACTTCACTTAATTAAACATCTTACCTATTATGTCCTAGGTTAATAATGCAAAAATGCCCAAATTGCATAACAAACGGAAAATATTGTCATGCTGTTCACTTGTTTGTTTGAAAGAGACTTGACAAACGTCGAATTTTGACATGGAATAATTGTTTCATTACACATTTATCAAGTCATTTAACCCCACTACTTGTATTGAGGAGTAAGTAATACAATGCTGTGAAAACATTTCAAAACCCTGATGTAAAATTGATTTTGGAGAATAAAAAAAATAAATTGTGTTAGATTTATTACAACCAGCAAAGGACTAATTTCGTCTTTTCATGCTTTTGGCAGTTATGATTTATCAAATTTTACAGCATATCTGCATAATTTTACTAAATCTGAACTGGGACAACCAAACAGTTTCTGGTATTTAGTTCTTAGCAAAGATTATTTTCTAATTAATATTAAAATAGAAAAGGGTGATCTGCTGATCACAAAAGATACCCCCGCCCATAGGCAATCATAGTAGCTGCAGAAATTTTCTCACAAAGCTAATTGAAGTTATCACCCAGAACATCGAAACTATGTATAAAAGGATGAGTGGCAATAAGACCCATATTTGGCCCAAAAAATCAAGTTGTTTAAAATAGTGTGATATTTATGGGAAATATTAACTATTACATCTGGCTACAAAGAAAACATATAATAATACGAATTCCTTTCATTTTGACGTTATTGTGACATCACAAGGAGCCGTCTTTTTGAAAGAAAATCAGAAAATCTGCAATTTTGAATGTTCTCAAAGCAAATTTTCTTTAAGTGAACATGGGGCACATGCAATCAACAACTTCAAACTTTCAGAAATGATGTATTTCACCATTTTACACATTTTGACTAAATATGAAGTTGTTATTCAGATGTGCCCATATTTTTCAAAGCACAAAAATGTGCAAAACACAGCAAATATCTTTGAAATTCTGACTATTTCCAAAAATATAGCTTTTGAGTTAACTGATTATCATGAGAATCAAACTGATATGGAAAAAAGCTTTATCATTTTCATAAAGCCCTATATTTGTTCAATGTTTCAGGAACATAAGACATCTGTTTGTATAGTTTTAGTTTCATGGTAAATCTTGGGCCAAAAATGGGTCTTACTGCCACTCATCCTTTACAGATTTTGCCTAGATCAAGGGCAATAACTCTGGAACGCTTAGTGCGATCACAATCAAAACCAAACTTGACCTGTATTTAATGAATAGTAACCTTGTCCAAAATATTAAAATTTTCTCTCAAAGCAAACTGAAGTTATCATCCGGAAACCATAAAATTTACAGATTTTGCCTACATCAAGGGCAATAACTCTGAAACGCATAATATGATCATTGTCAAAACCGAACTTGAACTGTATTTTATAATTAGTAACCTTGTCCCAAAATATTAAAACTTTCTCTCAAAGCAAACTGGTTATCATCAGGAAACCATAAAATTTACAGATTTTGCCTAAATTAAGGGCAATAACTCTGGAACGCAAACTTCGATTACGGTCAAAATCGAACTTGAATTGACCTGTATGTTATGAATAGAAACATTGTCCCGAAATATTTTAATTTTCTCTCAAAGCAAACTGAAGTTATCATCCGGAAGCCATAGAATTTACAGATTTTGTCTAACTCAAGGGCAATAACCCTAGTACTCAAATTCGATCACGGTCAAAATCGATGTTGACCTGTATTATATTAATAGAAACATAATCCCAAATATTAAAACTTTCCTTCAAAGCAAACTCAAGTTATCATCCGGAAACCATAAAATTGACAGATTTTGCTTAAATCAAGGGCAATAACTCTGGAACGCAAAATCCGATCATAGTCAAACTTGACTTGTATTTTATAAATAGAAACATAATCCTTAAATATTAAAACTCTCCTTCAAAGCAAATTCAAGTTATCATCCGGAAACCATAAAATTTACAGTTTTGCCTAAATCAAGGGCAATAACTCTGGAACGCAAAATCCGATCATGGTCAAAATCGACCTTGACCTGTATTTTATGAATAGAAACATAATCCCAAAATATTAAAACTTTCCTTCAAAGCAAACTCAAGTTATCATCAGGAAATGGAAAGTGTGACGGACGGACGAGAGGAATCCTATATATCCCCACCTTTTAAGGCGGGGTATTACAAATTATAGTTCCTAGGAATGTAAAGATACGCATTAAGGCACCGAATCTCTTGACGGAAAACTTTTTTGTCAATTTTGGCAAGATTTTTAATCAACGGTCATTGGAATTTTGTACACTTCTCATCGATGAACTTATTCTTTTCGTTACGAACGGCATTGCATGAAAATGAGACCATTAAAGATAAACTTATCCCATTTTATGATAATAGCAGTCATCTTGCCATTGACAAATTTCTTAGTTCTTATACTATGTCGACATTATTTATCCACAAGAACTGAAACTGAATACAACAAACAGTGATTCTAAACGTCCTTTCTGAATATATCTATTGATTCTGGTCATATGAAAACCAGTCTATTATAATATACAATTATGGTCCGCTGTTAAGGGAAACATCCAGATTTGTCAACCCAAGGAGGGTTGACAAATCTGGATGTTTCACGTCAACAGAGGGCCATAATTGTTTTGGTATATTTTACACAGTTTTATTAATTCCAAATCATGAGGTCTTATTATAGTTTTAATTTCACAAAGAAGACTGGTATAATCTGCTAGTGATTTTTAGAATTTATAAGGTTGTTTCTCTCTGTGATGTCATATCCGGGTTGTTCAGCGGGAAACAACAGGGTTGTTCCCACAGTGATGTCATATCGAGGTTGTTTGCTAAAACATCTGAGTTATTTTGAATTCACATTATTGCTTTCACCTAATTAAATCTTCTATTACTTAGTAAAATATGATAATAGTTATTATTTTGACTTCAACATTATTACATGCAATTTCCTTTTTCTTTACGGTTCCTCTAGCTGCATCCTTTGATGTGTATATATATCAACTTGTACAATTTGCAAGCGTTTGTTCCTCTATTGAGGACACCAATCCTTTACAGCAAGATTATATATTTTAAAATAAATAGATAAATATACGAGATTTATAGAAGATATTTAGAATATGGTGTGAAACAACGGCAGTAGAATACCAAAGGAACAAAGGAGGAAATCCACAATCCACCAATACCATATTTCTCGTCCTTGGTTTTACGGAAATGTCGCTGGCTTTTGCTTTAATCGGTACTGAGTCCAGTTGTTTCGAGTTCTTGTTGTTGTTCATGCTTGCGTTTCACATATCTTCATTCGTGTTTTTGTTGAACTTGTAACGTTCTCAGACAGATTATGGCCTGTAAATAAAACGTTCGGTCATTGCATGTGTTTCCTGTTATTTTTTCTTTATCTGCCTTTTCTACGCAATAATATTGGAAAAGGAGGTACATTTCGCTTCCACTTGTGAAGCCATAGCTTTTTGTTGAGTTTTATCGAAAGAAACTCCGTTTTGCTGAGCATTCTTTTTCTCCTTTGAAGTTCATCAAGAACAATACATTCATAGTTTTCACATTTTCAGTAAAAAATATCATTGTTTCTCAATTAAACATTATGCTTGATATTTTCCTTTAGATTATATGTTTTGTGTCACTTTTTAAGAGATTGTTTTAAACAACAATGCAGTTTTGAAACGTTTTCATAAAGTGGACTTCCCTTTGTATAGTTAGTTTCGTTTTCAAGAACGTTTCTTTAAAACTTAGCTTTCTTCGATTTGAAATAATAAGTTTTTAATGATAGTCAAACCTTAATTAAATATGTTTATTACATACTTAGCGAAGATATGTTCTGTTTTGTATATGTAATATAGCCGGAAGTTAACAGTCCATATCATATAACCAGTCTGATATGGCCATATCAGACCGCCTCGTTCTGAAATATCCACATCAGCCCGGTGATAATGGCTATTTCAGCCCGGATGTGATGATATCTCCTAATTGGAAGTACATTGTGTATAATAAACAGATTAAGAGATATGGGAGTCTCGAGATGATAACCGTGCTGATATGGGAAAGGCCATATATTAATGTCTCTTTATTCAAAATTTTTTGTACGTATGATTTTTAAATACGAACGACATCTGTTCATTGAGGCAATACTCCATTTGTCAAGCTTATGCAAAGGGAAGTAACTCTAGACAGGACAACTTGGCGATTTTCAACGTAAACTGAAATAATAAATTTATTTTCTCTTGACTTGTACAGTTTCAAAACTTCATCTCTGTAATAATTTGACCTTTTATGTATTTATTTCCTTTGATTTATACCTTCTTCAAAGATTTTATGTCCAAGGGTGCCGTTTCTCAAAAATATGAAAATTAATGAAAGTCAGCTTTTTGGAAAGGGTGATAATTCTTGCTGCTTGACGTTCAGTATTTCGGAATATTGAGACTTTTTATGCAGTTTTCCTAACGTTGTGAAAAAACGGGACGTGGAATATTTATAGAATTTTGACATAAGTCATATGAATGGAGGACATTTTATTTCTCAATTTTGGTTGAAAATTTACTGTTAGGATTTTCATCTAAAAGAAATTGAATGCAGCTGTGTTTTGAGCAATATTTTGACATTCATTTTCTATTTTACTGCAAATCAATACTTCATATAGGAAAAATGAAGGGATATGGAGTGAATGTACATGTGACAAAAACGCACACGATACATAGAAAACTCCAGTTTATCAAGGACAGGGCTTCAACTAGAGGTGAACAATATTCACCCCCTCAAGCGAGATCAAGAAGGCCCCTAGCGTGCACTTAAGCGGTATTCTTGACAAAAATTATATCAAGGTCATGCATGCATATGTTCATTATTTTCTAAAATTTTCTGTGAAAAAGTTTGGCAATTTATAGTCGTTTTATGTCAATTCTTTTATACATTTGTATCTACAGTGCAGTAAAATACGCTTAATGGTGATTTCTTACCAGAATTTTAGAATCCTAAGATAAGGGTGTTTCCGTGAACAAAAATTCAATAAACTTACGGTGAAAGTTTTTAAAAATTTGTTTCTAGAATAAAATTTGAACATAATTGTTTCATACTGCAAATTAAAAGAAAATTGACTGTGTGGAAAATTTTTGGGTTACCCCGGGTCTACTACCTTAAAGATTTTGCGGTCTACAATTTTCTGTTGAATTCCAACTGATTAGTCGCTTTGCCTCTTGGACTTAATCTTGACAATTCTGTTCGGTAATTTTGTTATTACCCCCATTTGTCAATTAAAAACCATTCTTTGAATTATATTTCCCTATTTATTCCCCAAAAAATTGGATCTTGACTGATACTATTTACATTATTTAGTTCACGTTATTTTCTAAGTTTTAATAATAAAGATGATACAATATAAACATTTAAATATCATTCCAAAAAGGTAGGAAAACAATTCTTTAAAGTGTTCAAGAGCAATCTTAAATATAAAAAAGAACCCCCAAAAATATTTTTAGCCTAAAAGTCCGTGTTCCGTTTTATGGCATGATGAATTGTTCTTTTATTAGTAATTCAGATTCGTATTCTTATTCTCTATTCTTGTATTTTCCTTATTTTCGAAGATTCTAATAATAAACCATGTAAGTTTCGTTCAGTTTTTAACCTCTGAGTTCATGAAGATCGTCCGGAAAATAAGCATGACATTACAAATACAGAATGGACCAGTTCAGAAATGCAACGGCACTATGTAAATGTGGGTGTTCTGATCGTTTTTAATTGGTCAAAACGCATTTTATAAGGACGGAATTTATTTTTGAAATACAAAATACTAAATCCCCGCAGCGTTCTAGAACACAATGGTACATCCCACCAACTCCTTGTATCCATAGACAACGGTATACAATTTTGGATGATGTAAATAGATATTTGGAATCAACTATTTTAGTTTCCTCTTCAGCAGAAAAATTTGATTACCCTAAAATACGACTGCCGCCATATATTTATATTATTACCCCCCTTGTCATGAAAACAAAAACTAGTAATTTAATTTTGATTTGAAGAATTTTTTTTTTTTTTTTTTTTGTTGCAAATCCAAATAAATAATTTGTTGGGCAATAATTTTTTCGAGATTTTTTGGAACTAAATAAATTATCGAAATAGACAAAATCGCCCAAGCCTCCCCCTGAAAATCAAATCGTTGTCCCCTAACTTAAATGCACAATACCAGCCCATTGTTAATCTTTATTTTGGAGATATTATCGTTTTTTTTGTGATAAGCTATATATCCAGCTAGTGCTATGCACATTTTACAGATGGAGTATTTCTGAAATGTAGCTGATAAATTAGACGCCCACCTCATTTGCATGTTATGAAAGGAGAAAATTTCTCACAATGACTAACAGATAGTCATGGAATGCTATATAAGGTTTTCCATGTTTCATGTCAAAGAAAGTAATTTATTGCATGAAGTAAAAAAAAATAACAAAATACCGAAGAAATAGCAATTTTTGTTACTGCATATTTTCGTTCTTATATATTGTATTAAAGCAATACAGGAGAAAAGGTTCACTAGTTAATGCTACTACAAGGCTAATATTTGGACGAAAGATGGTTCAGTGTCTAAAAAGGAACACAAACAATATTAATGACTGATAACTTCCTTATTTCATGAAAGTACTAAGTTGCTAAGTTACAAATTGAAAACATCTTATTTTTTCTTGTTATGGAATCATAATTAAAAGTGTTTTACATATACATATAAATGAGGAAATTACTTATCACGAATACCTTCCTATTGTCATCATGTCTGTCAAATTTAAGATAATAAAATTGATCATATGAGCATCAAATACTACTGGTTATAAAAAGCAGAATATCTTTCATAACCATTTAGTTCTCTTTTGATTCTTGAATATAAAATTTGAACCAGAATTGAATATGAAGTGTTTTATTTTTTGTGTTATTAGCCTGTTGTGTATTGGGATTTGAAACGAAAAATATGATTTTTTCTACCGACTGCACAGAAAAGATTCTCCGTATTTCAACGTGTAGTTTATTGCAGATATAACAGTCGATGGCACAAATTTATACGTCACCTCGTTATTATGTGTCAACGTGTTCGAACCTGTAAATGCATTCTGGGATACTAATTCTAACTCTTTCACTTTATGCTTGGTTGTCTCAACGAGTCTCTAACTGTGTTCTGGAACATAAATTCGAACATTAACTGTTTTCATTGTTTTTCTGTACGTTGTCATGTGACCCTAGCTCATCATGCATGTAAGAATGTATCAGCGACCCAAACTGCATTCCTGTCAAGTGCCAACAATCGTCAGTTTATATTTGTATTCTTGTAAAATCAACAATCACAAGTTTGTAACATTTACGGAATTTCAGCAATCGTAATACAATAAATACCCAAGTTGCATACAAATAACTAAATACCGAGGTTACTATGAATTTACCTTCTGCATATGCGCATTTATGTCTCTTCAGTTAAGATAAAATCTAAATGTTTGGAAGACCATATACTCAAAGATATGAGAACAAATAACCGAATATGATCTAAATGTAAAGCCAAAATTAGCTAAGGACAGAACAAAATGGTAAATTTTGAAATGCTGTACACGTGTTTTAAGGAGTAACCTCTCAACAGCATCATTAGATTAAAAATACACGGAAAGCCATAATTCTGTATTTGTATTTGTGTACCATCAACCCTAGTCACTGCAACGGCATTCCAGCAATTTAAGTCCGTCCGTACGGAATTCCCGTACGCTGAACAATCGTAAACTTGTCTGTAAAAGAATTTGTGTACAGTTGGCAATACGTAACAATATTGACCTTCACTTAAAAAGTCAGTCTATAATAGTATTCGGGTACACTCAACAATCATATTAAAGTCAACATTCGTGTACTATTAAAGTAATTATAACGGTTTATATTATTCACCGTAAAATAAGTTCCAAAAGAGCAAATTTCATAGCTCGCCCGTTGAAATAATCTCGAGCTGGAAAGTATTTAATGCTCACCTGGTGAAATAAACTGCAGACTGAATAAATCTCATAGATATATCAATAACATCTATTTATTTGGATCATATTTCAAAAGATACTATTTTGCCTTACACTAACTATGAGGAACAATATTCACGTGTAAAAATCGTTAGTCTGTAACAGTGTCTGTGTACCATCAACAGTCAACAGTCTGTAACAGGTATTATTATACTTTACTGTAGAAACTATGGTAAAATGATATTGGTATTTCTACAAGTAATAGTGCGTAGGCAAAATAACTGTTGGGGAAAGTGCGCGTAGGCAAAATAACTGTTCGGGAAAGTGCGCGTAGGCAAAATAACTGTTAAGGAAAGTGCGCATAGGCAAAATAACTAATTTGAATAAGGCGCGCTTTAGCACGTCGAACAAATAACTAGTTACTTCCCTTCTCGTCAACGTAAACGTAAATAAACATGGCTGCTTATCAGTTCGGCTGCAGAACTGACAGAGACATTACGACAATCCCAGATAAAAACAAACACAATAAGTACTTAACATTCGTACAGCAGCAGTATGCTCTTTCTACGGATGAAAAGCTCGGAGTTCGATAGTTAAAGTTTTGAGGAAAAAGCTCATCACGATTTTTTATGTGGACGCCCGTAAAAAGGATCGAAGCACTGGGACTTGCTCTCGATTAAAAAAAAACATTACATTTATTTCTTTTTTTTTTTAAGTTGATTAATGTGTTGTTTTTCTGGTCGTGAGGAAGTCCCTGTGATGTAAGCAAATACTAACTCACCATCCATCACTAAATTCATTCGTTTTGGTTTATTTAGACATTTGTCATATGGATTTGATACTGATATCATAAAACACCGTTTTTAGTTTTTAGTTCAGTATAATAATACAGTTATGGCCCTTAATCGACTTCGGATAATATCCATAATTATTTAATCTCGAAAAGGTTATTTTACCTCGGTCCTATGGACATCGGAAAAATAACCTTTTCTCGATTAAATAATTATGGATATTACCCTAAATTAAAGGCCATAACTGTATTATTATACTGAACTAAAAACTAAAAACGGTGTTTTATGATATCAGTATCAAATCCATATGACAAATGTCTAAATAAACCAAAACGAATGAATTTAGTGATGGATGTTCACTTCCAGCACGACCGTCAATCTGTAACACTTTTTGTACATTTACATTCTGATTCAATAATCGCTGGTGTGTAACAAAGTTCCCACTCACCCAATTATTGTCAACCTGCTTGCTACCACGTGTTAACAGAATTACATATTTGTTGAGGATTTGATTTTCTGCACGTCGAAATAGTTGAATATACCTTCGTCTACAATCTTTGCTTTTGAGAATGATGTAGTAAATATTATTGTGTTTTGGACTCCAGACTACTACCGGAATTGAACAATGGGAGGTTGGATAATCACTAATCATTTAAAACGGATGTAGATGTGATGGAAAGGCATTTTCGAAAAGGGCTCGTATAACAATATTACAAGAATGCAGAAATACTCTAAGTTCAGTCTAAACTTTCTAATCTTTTTTCTATTCACTTTAATCAAACATCTTACCTATCATGTCAAAGGTTAATAATCAATGCAAAAATGACCACATTGCATAACAAACGGAAAATTGTATTATGCTGTACCCTTGTTTGAATGAGTAACAGACTTGACAAAAATCCTTACTACAACGTTGTATTTCGACCTGGAGTAATTGTTTTATCACAAATTTATCAATTCATTTAACCACACTGCTTGTATTGAGGAGAAAGTAATAAAATGCTGTGAAAACATATCATAACCCTGCTGTAAATTGATTTTGGCGAATAAAAAATTCTATTGGTGTTAAGATGTATTACAATCAGCAAAGGACTAATTCCTTCTTTTGGCAGTTATGATTCAGCACTTTATACAACCTCTTTGCATAATTTTATTAAATCTGAACTGATACTACAAAACACTTTTCTTGTATTCAGTTCTTATCAAAGATTATTTTCTAATTACTTTTATAAAAATAATTGTTCCTAGGAATGTAACGATACCCATTAAGGCATTAAATCTCTTGAAAAAAACTTTTTTGTCACTTTTGGTAACATTTTTAATCAACGGTCATTTGAATTTTGTACACTTCTCATCGATGATCTTATTCTTTCCGTTACGAACGGCATTGCATGAAAATGAGACCATTAAAGACAGCGATAAACTTATTCCATTTTATGATATTAGCAGTCATCTTGCCATTGACAAAATTCTCACCATGTCGACATTTTTTATCCACAAGAACTAAAACTGAATACAACAAACAGTGATTCTAAACATTGTCCTTTCTGAATATATGTATTGATTCTGGTCATATGAAAACCACATTTTATTATAATAGTTATTATTTTTACTTCAACATTTTTACATGCAATTTCCTTTTTCTTTGCGGTTCATCTAGCTGCATCCTTTGAGGTGTATATATCTCAACTTGTACAATTTGCAAGCGTTTATTCCTCTATTGCGGACACCAATCCTTTACAGCAAGGTTAGATATTTTAAAATAAATTAATAAATATATGGGGATTTATAGAAGATATTAAGAATATGATGTGACTCGCAAATACCCCAATACCATATATCTCGTCCTTGGTTTTACGGAAATGTAGCTGGCTTTTGCTATAATCGGTATTGCGTACAGTTGTTTCGAGTTCCTGTTGTTGTTCATGTTTGCGCTGTATCCTAATTTGTGTTTTTGTTGAACTTGTTACGTTCTTAGACAGCTTATGGTCGTTCGGTCATTGTGTGTGTTTCCTGTTATTATTTTCTTTATCTGCCTTTTTTACGCAATATTAAAGGAAAAAGAGGTAAATTTCGTCTCCACTTGTGTAGCCATAGTTTTTCGCCGTGAGTTTTGTTTAAAGAAACTCAATTTTGCTGAGCACTCTTTTTCTTTTTTGAAGTTCATCAAGAACAAAACGTTCATATTTTTCATATTTTCAGTCAAAATATCATTGTTTCTTAAATAAACATTATGTTTGAAATTTTCCTTTAGATTATATGTTATGCTTCACTTTTTAAGAGATTGTTTTAACAAAGCAGTTTTGAAACGTTTTCATACATAAAATGGACTTCTCTTTGTATAGTTAGCTTCCTTTTCAAGAACGTTTTTATGAAACTTAGCTTTCCTTTGTATAGCCAGTTCCATTTTTGGCTTCACATTTAGGTCATATTGGTTGTTTGTTCTCTATCAGTTTTTACATATCTTTGAGTTTATGGTCTTCCAAACGTTTAGATTTTATCTGCACTGAAGAGACATAAGTTGTCGAAATGCGCATATGCAGAAAGTAAATTCACAGTGACTTCGGTATTTAGTTATTTGACATAACAAGTTTTTAATGATAGTCCAACTTTGATAAAATATGTTTAATCAAAATTTTTTGTACGTATAATTTTTAATACGAATATTATCTGTTCATTGAGGCAATACTCCATTTGTCAAACTTATGCAAAGGGAAATAACTCTAGACAGGACAAACTTGGCGATTTCCAAGGTAAACTAAAATAATAAATTTATTTTTTTTCATGACCTGTACAGTTTCAAAACTTCATCTCTGGCATACTGTGTCAAAGTATTTTTACCTTTTATGTATTTATTTCCTTTGTTTTATACCTTATAGATTTTATGTCCAGGGGTGACGTTTTATAAGGGTTTGTTCGGTAAATGTGACGACTGGGTTATGTCACCACACTGACCTGAACTACATTTAAGAACGCAAACAAAGTCGGTAACCTATTGACGGAGGTTTACCTCTTGTTTGTGCTTAAGTGCACAACCTGCAAAAATAAAATGGTAAAATGTCCAGAGGTGCAGTCACGTTCCGAAAGAAGTCCTGCTGATTTTTTTCATTTTCAATTTGCTTTATGAAGGTTTTGGTATTTTATATGTCATGGCAGTTTGCTGAGAACCTTCATAGTCGTGACTTTGACTTTGAACTTTGAATTTTAGGTCACATGATTGCTTTTTCAATTACTACTTGTCCAGATATTCCTTCCCAAACTTTGCCAGGGACTACAAAACAATTTAACTATCACTGTCACAAGATCATTGGAAAAGAAATATTTCAACATCATTTTCCACTTTATACATTATTTTGAAATATGATATTTCACATAAACATGAAAAATACAAAGTATAATTGCAAGGATGCTGATATAAATGACACTGCAAAGCATTTTTTATTTTGAGGTTAGTCCAGAAAAGGTTACGGTTACAGTTTTTATCATTTGTTCGTCTTGAACAAGGTGTAACCTGTTGAATGAACCATAGGTACACAGCCCCACCCCACGAGACAAAATGTGTGGAGAAACATTTTGGTTAGGTCTTATTATTATCTTTCCAACAATTCCACAAGACAGACACGCCAACATTTATGCATATGCCCTTGTCACTGACTTAAATCCAGTGATATGGAAAGGTTTCTTTATCATCAATACCTCGGCATACAAATACTGAAGCAAAAAAGATAGAAGAGAAAAATCTTAAATAAAAAAATCCAACAACACTGACGGCATATCAGATTCCACACAAATGGAGAGAACGTGACAAAGACAAAACAATTAAACAAAATAGAACAGAAAGCAACAAACTAAAACACTAGCAAAAACTAGAGGTATCAATAGGTGCTCCGGACAATTAGGTATGATCTACTCCACATATGAAAATATGATCTACTCCAAATATGAAAATATCAATACAATGACATCAAACGTAGGACAGAAACATTCAGTCCAAACCTTTGACCAACAGCTTTCTGTCACAATCAGTCAGGTCAAATCAACCAGACCGGATCAGTTAAAAAAATATATTATGAGTGTTGTGGATCAAATTTTAAACTGTATATAGATAAGTTGAGCGTTAAAATGTCTGACATATGCTTATGAAGCTCTTTGTTTTGCATGGTATACCCTTTTTCCAGCGATTTTGTGATAGTGATAGTCTTGTGAAATTGTTCGTATTTCCTGATAAAGTTTGGGGATGTCTCGCAAACTGGAAATTGAAAAAGCAATAATGTGACCTATTGTTCAAGGTCACTAGTAACCCAACTAAAGGTTTCCCGCAAATTGTCATGACATGTGAAATACCAAGGCATACAGCAAATGACACACAAGTTTTAGTCTGGATGCGAATTGTCACAGACAGACAGACGCGCCAACGGCCGGTCACATGGACGGATTGGCTGATCAACTATACGCTGTCAATTTGATGTGAATTTTGGTTATAATTATTAGTGTTTCACATGTAAAGGGGCAGTTTTTACATAAAGAAGTCCTTACGATCATTTCGAAAGTTCTATTGTAGCATGGATGCTGTGTCTGCTTCAATCTGATTTCCAACGTTTTTAACCCAAAAATCACGTCTAGTGGGCATTGTCGTTACCTTATGCAAGAGTATTCGGTCACTTTGTGGAACGAATATTGAAATTTTAGTAGAACAGAACTCTCTTTAAAGTAATTACAACAAGTGCAAAGAAAACGTTATTTAACGTCATTTTGCAGTATAGACGGCACATCCGTTATTTGTGCTGTGCCGAGCAACAACATATGAAAAAGAAAGGAAATGGGGTAAATGTCAAGATGACAACATCCCATATCCAGGTTGAAACGACCCAAAACAAAGCATCTAGGGGTCACAGTACGGTCATCAACACAGTGAGGAACCTCACACCATATAGCAAGCCCTAAATGGCCCCAAAAGGGTAAAAAAGTGGATAAATTAATGGACAAACCACATCCAATAACCCAAATATCAAGAAACTAAAATTTTATAAGAAGACACGGACAAGCCAATCACTAACATATTCCTGACTTGGGACAGGCACAAAAAAAATAGGATACTTAGTAAATCGTTTTGATTCATGTCAATAATTTCAGTATTTCGCGACTGTCGATTGAACACCTAACCCTTAATTTCACGATTTTTATACAGGTAACCTTTGACCTTTAATATTTCAAAAATGTTTGACTAACTTGTTGATCTAAAAGTAATGATTCGGCTCTTTCCAACGATATATTTGATAGGTATGTGTTATGTCGGACATTCAGGCCATTTTTTTCCTTTCCAGACCGCTGCGCTCTTAGTACATCGTTTGTAAATTATGGATGTCTTTTAGATAACTGTCCATAATTTGCATGAATGAAATTTCCTCGTTACAATTTCTATCCTTTACATCTCTCTCATTGCAAGTCTTTTATCTGATGATACATCGTATAAGTATTTAATCTTTGTGTGATACGCTGACCTGTGTGTTTTATGTGTTTGGGTAACCGGAGCCATTTTTATTCAGTAAAATGAGACTTGCTATTTCAAAAGAGCCTAAATCTCTACTTACTATGACTAAAGCAATAAGAAACCCTGGTATCAAAATCATGACATTGTTTTCATAAATACAAATCAAAAAAGCAAGAAAGTAAATGATTACGGTTTCTGATGTTGATTTTTTTGTTCATTTGTTTTTTCTATTATGCTTTTATTATGAATGTTACCTTTACTGAGTTAACGTTTTCCAACTCTACAGCATGTGAGCACTGCGAATGATGTTACCATGGTTACGTTAGTTCCATTTGCTAGTCAAAAATAAAATTTTATTGACGTTAAGATAAGACAAAAGCATTTTGGTGTAACAAACAAGAGAAAACTTGTAAGTACTAGTGTTTACTCAATGAAAAAGAGAAACAGTGGAGAAATATGTTAACATTTCCAATTTTTAATAGGACTCATTTCATTTCTTACAAATTTATGAAAACTATATATTACTTCCCTCTTCCTTGAGTTGTAGCATAATAAATTTGTTAATAAGTGGTTTTGATATTAGCTTTACAATTGTTTTGAATGGATAATTGTTATAAATTATTTTTAGATTTACTTCTGATTATTGACACCACTTGTTTTCATGTTTTCTAGTTAGGAAGGAAGCAATATATAGAAAAAATTGATCTCTCAACATGCTACAGAAGACAACAATACAATCCAAAGGAGCATTCGACATCTTTTGTGGAAATCAGTGAATGGATGTGAAAAAGAGCAGAGATGTAAGTAGTGTAAAAAGTCTCGAAATTGCCGTATCTTTTTTCCTTTCTTAATTGTTTTGTCTCATTACTGACAGAAATATATTCTTATATTATATTTTTATATTTCTGTAGTTGTAACCTGTAGAGGTATAAATTTTTAAAAGAAAAACTGCTTCAAAGCCACATATCTCCTTCGTGGTATACTAGTATTCCTTTCACGACCAAACAAGTGTAATATTGTTGAAATTGTGTAAAATATTCCTGGGTTCGAAAAAAGAAAAAAAAAGATAAATAATTCTGTGCTTTCATTGTAATTCATAGAGTTGTAAATACGTTCATGTATAACAAAAACGTCGCACAAACAAACAAAAAGAACAGAAAAAGATGACTAGTTTACTATTACATGTTTACCCACTAATTTTGCAGCAATAACGAGTATGCCTGTACCAAGTCAGAACCATTGCGGTCGACAGTTTTTCTATGTAAACTATGTTTACGGCAATTGTTCTTTATAACAATTGGTTTTTAAATGTTACCATTTGTTCTGTGCTCATTTCATTTGTTTGTTCACGTGAAAATTGGCGTTTTTGGACCAAAGTTAAAGTTCTGACGGGTACCAAATTAAAATGGTTCCAGTACTAGTAGATAAATGATTTCTTTTGTATTATGTTTATAAATGCATTTTCATATAAAATCAGTTATAAAATTTCAAATTTCATAAAAATATCCACTTCTACGACCAAAAATTATTATAACGGAGAAACACAAAATAACTCATTTTTGCCACATGAGTGGGTCAACAATAGACAGCACCATATACAAAAGTTGGCGTAACATCATTCAAATTTTATTTCATACAATTAATATTATGTACTCACAGAGTAGTTTGGGAATCGTTGAAGTGTAAGAGACTCAGTTCAGTGAAACGTACTTTAATGATTACATTGAATAAGAAACCTCGGTCGGTTATCTCCCTGTATCACGTTAGTTTTGTATGGTTCAGAGTGGAGATAATAGCTTCTTGCTTTAAACATATTTATTCAATAATAATACATGTAACATATTACAAAATATATATTCAAAACAAAGGAATTCAGAAACTAGACACAGCTAATATTAATCTGTTTCCCTTGAATTATAACAACATAATGTAAGACAAGTCTAAGTTAAACAAACATTGAATATAACGTATAATAATATTACGGTACTAAGGATCGTCCCGCCATTGTCGTCTACTCAATTTCCAAATACTAGTGGAAAAAGAAGATCATTTATTAGCCAAATTTCACGCTCTCAATAATGTAGGACTGAACAGTGTGAAATATATTTTTATTTTCATCATAGGTCAATAGTTCACTGCCAAAGAGTAGAGTTTTCAAATTTATAGTATTACCTAGAGTTTGTATTGTACATTCTCGGACATGTTCATAATTTTTGCACTCTAAAAGACAATGTTTTGTGTTTTCTACTTGCCCGCATGTACAAAGTCTAGAATGAGTCAAATTTTTTGAGAAAATATGATCGTTGAGACTGCTACAGTTCAATCGGAGTCTGGCATGAAGAACTTGGCCTTTCCTTGTACCACAATTAAAATGTTTTGGTATTTTTCTAACAGACGAGTCTAAATACGTTTTGAATGATGATTTAAACGAATTAAATTTTACATGAGTAGCTTCTTATTTAAATGAAAACTATCTCTTCTTGAACCATATATAACTAACTTGGTACAGGAAGATAATCGACCGAGGTTTCTCATTTCATTTCAATGCGTTTATGGATATTGCAATATTTTGTATATATGTAAGTTATTACAATATTCTGAAGCAAAATGTACCTACATGTATGTTTAAATCTTCTTTCTGTTTATTTGTGAAGTTTTTCTGCGATCTGCAGCATCTGTTCATGGGAGAAGGGGTTAAATGTTGTGTTATTGGGTAAAATTGATTCTCTGTGATCTGTTTTTGTATTGTCAAATTCCCTGTTAATTGAAGAATCAGTTTGCTATTATCAAGAAAATTTCAATTTCATGTTACTTGTTATTGGCAAAATCATTTCGCCGTTATGCTGTTATTGGAGCCCCCTTGCCCCCCCCCCACCCCCCCCCCCATCTCCATGAAAGTATGTTTTCATCCATCAATGGCTCATAATGCAATCAATATTGCAGTATATAAACAATATATTTAATCATTTCTGTATGTATTCTAGCAATCCTATTGCCGCCCCAATGGCGAAGTCGCCTTTGGAAAGGAGTTATACTGGCCTTTTATGAAAGGTGGGTTTTAAATCAGATTCATTTGATATGAAATATACTATGGAATGAACTATTAAAGGTGACCTTTCAGGTGGCTGCTTATTCTAGGTGACAACCAAGACAGGGTTGACTATATATCATTTTTTTGTAGTGCAGTAATCATGAATAAACTTTCATTTTTTTTATCAGATGTGTCTGAAAAGGGCAATTTTGTTACAAGCTCTACTTATGATGGGTGTTATGAATTCCATCTTTTCATTAGAAAACGGCGAAGGTGTGTGCAATGAAACCAAAATGTAAGTTTTATGCGTTTATGCCTCTTAATACAAAATTTATTTATTTATTTTTATGCAATTAAATCATAAGTTAAAAAAAATAACAGGAAACACCTACAAAGGCCGAAAATCGCAATCACAAACCACAACCCATGCACAAGAGTACTGCACAAGAAAAACACCAATAAAACACAAACGGCGAACCTGAACAGATTACTGAAAACGCTGGATAAGCATGTAATAAGCTTATACGAACCCTTAAAAATTAATTATGATATTTATATGTATATGTTGCAGTGCAAATTGGAATCCAGTAGGATCCAGAATCCTCCTAGTACAGATTGGAATTCTAATTTCTACTGGGACAAATTAGAATTCTGATTTGTACTGGATTTAATTCAGTACATATTGGAATTTCAATTTCTACTGGGACAAATTAGAATTCCAATTTGTACTAGATTTTATCCAGTATAAATTGGAATTCCAATTTCTCCTGGAAGAAATTGAGATATCCTGATTTATACTGGTAGGATTCTGGATCGTACTAACTTAAATCAATAGAAACAGTAATAGACAAGTAAAACACCAGTAATATGTCCCTTCCACTGTTTTTGGTGATCATTTAGTTAAAAGATTAATTTCAAAAGAATAAGATTCATTGTTTAATTGCAAAAAAATATATAAAATAGATGTTTTGCTTCGATCTCTTAAACCTTTACACACAGTTTGAACTTCTGATCACTAGATTTCATAAGTTAACTTAAATATGGAAGAAAACATGGTGGTATTTTACCAAAAAAATAATTGGAATATGATATTTTAAAGATGGTATACTTAAAAATTTCTATTCTGATACTGATTTTGGTGATTTTAGAAGTCTTGGTTTCCCTTGTATAAATGTGGTAGATCCTGCAACTTTAATGATGGAATTTCAAACTTTCAGTTATGTTAAAAAATAGTTCCCTGATAGCTGGCAATATAACAGCCACAGTTTGTAAATGCTCTAGCAAATGCAATACAATCAATGCGATGTTCTTATTGTTAATCGAAAATTTAGTCTATCAAATGTCACAGAAATCCACCAATTGTTGCAACAAATGGACAGTTATATACAATTATATGTCATTTGTCATTAATATTTTTTTTAACTATTCAGTTTTCATGAATTAAACTCTTGTGAAAAATATACTTTTTATGACAAAATCAAAAACCTTTTTTCAGCTTTGAATGTCAGTAATATCCAGAATCCTCCTGAACAAAATACCAGTATTATTCTGAATCATACTAGGAATTTAGTAGGATTCAGAATCCTCCTAGTGCAAATTAGGATATCTCAATTTCTCCTAGGAGAAATTGGAATTCCAATTTAAACGGGATGAAATCAAGTACATATTGGAATTCTAATTTGTCCCAGTAGAAATTGGAATTCCAATATGTACTGAATTAAATCCAGTACTAATCGGAATTCTAATTTGTCCCAGCAGAAATTAGAATTCCAATTTGTACTAGGAGGATTCCGGATCCTACTGGATTCCAATTTGTACTGTAACATATATATATATATATATATATATACTTAGGAAGTGTTCTGTCAAATGAATATGGACATTTTTATACGTGTTTATATAAAGAAAGGTGTATCGCAATTTGATAGATAGTAAGTAATATAGATGAGACACAGTTGCACTCAAATTAATCATATTTGAAATTAATGAAACTGTGACCATAGAAACGTACTACCAGAGCTAAAAATATATAACTTAATAGCGGTTCTAACAATGTCATGTAATGCCAAAATTAGCTGTGTATGATTCCGTTAGGGAGCGACCATTTAACTTGAAAAAGGGGGGTTATGGGGTTTTTTTCTGGACATACAATTTTTTTTACTCGTATCGACAAAATATTTTTTTTTCGAAATAAGCATTATTTTTGGGGGCAGAAAGCCTCCTTCAGATTTTTTTTATCATTTTTGCTGCCAAAATATTTTTTTCACATAATATCAGCTTCAAAATATTTTTTTGAAAGAAAAAAAAACATAGCCCCACCTTCAAGTTAAATGGTCGGTCCCTTTATCCAGTCTTGAAAACTAAGCCTCATTATGGACCGTGATCACTCTACTAAATATGCAGCTCACCTTTTTATCTCGAAGCCATGAAATGGCTGAGAGATGTTAAAATGACAAGAAAAAATCACGTGAGGCTTCAAGCCTATTAACAGCTCTAAAAGATGTTCTTCGTGCTTCCGATAAAATATAGTGCGCAAGTTTCTTTCAAAATCGTATACATTGTGTTTTAAAGTTATATTTCTTCATTTTCTTGAGTTGAATACGGTGTTGTTTTATTAAATTGAAAACAATATGCATGTGTATCAAATTACTCGTTTTTTATATTGCGTCTTGGATCAATGAACCTGTCGCGCAGTAATTTGTAAAAGATGAAAATAACATTTGTTTACCTGTGACAGTGTATTGCATATATTTATAGCAATGAAATCGACATGCGAAATCCCACGATCCGATAATTTTCACGTATTACGGAATAATTTAATACATGCAGATGTAAGATGACTACGAAGTTTTGCCACGTGTAGATTTTCAGGGCTTCGAGATTCAGCCCCATCAGAGCTTTGATTAAAAGCAAGTGACATGTTCGATCTAATAAAAGTATGACATCAGGAGTTTTCCAGATACATTACACCTTTTATAGTATGTTTTACTTATTCTTAAAGCGGTGAATTGCACAAATGATCTGATAATGAACGCAGTAGTAGTTTTCTACTCCTGAGTCCTAAATAATATAAACTGATTGAATACGGTTCTTTCGAGATATGAACTCTCGTGTGATGGAAGGCGGAAACGATCGCCTCTGATACCAGTAAGAAGGAATGCTGGATTTCTAATACTATTGAAATAAATATAAACCTCATGAAAAAAAATCAATTTGTGAAATCGAAGTGCATTTATAATTTGTAATTTTCCCTGTATGACAATTCTTCAATTTTCGAACCAAATTTTGATTGACGATAAAAAAAGTTAACTTGAAGCGCTACAAATACCCTAAGCTCAACAGTGATCATTCATTAGTGATTACCTTTTAATGTATTGATGTATTGATTTTTTTGTATAAAAATAGATTTGTTTCTGGAATAAACACGATTCAAAAGTCGCGTATACCTTATGTCATTATTTACTTAAGCGTATTGATGCCACATGAAGAAAACATTTTCTAATAATTATGAGATAATCAGCTCATAATTATGAGATATTATTTCATAATTATGAGATAACATCTCAAAATTATGAGATATTATTTCATAATCCTTCTTTTAAATTATGAAAAATTTTGCGCATTCATTATTTCCTTCGTTATGAAATAATAATTTTATATTTCAGACGAAATAAGCATATTGTTATTCATCATTTAATCACAACTGAAAAACCATGCGAAGTTATGAGCTGGATGGATGAAATTTCTTGTATGCGAAAACTACGGTACGCAAACAAAACGTAAGGATGTAATTAGTCTGTTTGTTTTGTGGTTCCTTTTCCTTTGACTCAAGGCAATAAAATTTTGATACACAACTTCTTTATATTCATTAATTGATTTTAAGCAATATTATGAGCTTTAATTCTTCAAAATTTTGAAAGCTAACTCGTTTCCATGTCTAAAAATGATATCAAATGAAGTTAAATGCATCCAAACACCAAGAATTTTTCATAATTTCAATTACTAAATTAATTTCACATGCATGCGATTTTGAACAATCATTTTAGTTGATTGACATACGACATTACCGACGAGATCATTTATATGTTCAAGTTGAAAAATAAAAGACCTTTATCGGTTGCCCTTTTTTTTGTTTTTTGTCTTTTTTGTTTGTTGTTTTGTTTTGTGGTTTTTTTTATGTTTGTTTGTTTGTTTTTATTTATTTTTGTTCTTGCAATGTAATTAAATGTACACACTGCTCACAGGCAACTTGCTATTTTCCATTCAGCCCATGGACTGTAACATGTTGTGATTATAAACAGGTATCGGGAACAATTGACCCGAGGCATACAACATTTTTTTTCGCTGTAGCAAAGAAATTAATTCATATTGCATTTTCTTCACTTTTCAAACTTTTTGATATTTTTACACTAGGAATTGGATTTGTACATGATTATGGCTTGAACAGTTGAAATAATGAAATTTTCTGAAACCAAAAAATTATTGCAGTAGTGTCCTGTAGCAACTCAACTGCAATTGCTAAAGAAATGACATAAATACGATAATATTAATATACATTCTAATATGACGCTCTTCTTTTGCGTTGGAAACAAAGCTATGCTAAAATTCCAACAATTTTTTTTTTGCACATGCGTATATATATATTTTTTTTTTCAAAAGGACGTTTGAAATTTACAGTTTTACATTCTATTCACTGAAGAATATATGTAGACAGGAATAAAAGCCCTGTCCTTGATAAACTGGAGCTTTCTATGTACCGTGTGCGTTTTTGTCATATGTACATTAACTCTATATCCTTTCATATTTTCTAATATCAAAGTAATCAATTTTTAGCTCACCTCACGAAGTGCGGAGGGGCTTATGTGATACCCCTAGCGTCGGCGTCAGCGTGCGTGTCCGGTTAGAAAGAATGGTTAAAGTCCATTCCCGCTTACTGACATGTCCCACATCAACCATATTGGTATGTGTTATGCATTTTGCGATAACAACAACAATGCATTCTTTGGATGCTGTCTGTGACCTACATTTTACGCATGAGTGACTTTGTTAATTAAAATGTTTATAGTCAATTCCCGGTTACTGACATGTCCCACATCAACCATACTGGTATGTATGATTTTGGGATAACAGCAATTCATGCTTCAGATGCTGACTGTGACCTACATTTTACGCATGAGCGACTTGGTTAAGTAGAATGGTTAAAGTCCATTCCCGCTTACTGACATGTCCCACATCAAACATATTGGTATGTATGATGCATTTTGGAATAACAACAATGCATGCTTATGATGCTGACTGTGACCTACATTTCACGCATGAGCGACTTGTTAATTAGAATGGTTAAGCTCTTATTTCTGTTTACTGACATGTCCCACATCAACCATATTGGTATTTGTGATGCATTTTGGGATGACAGTCTCTGACCTACATTTTATGCATGAAGATCTGTTAAAAGGAATGGCTTCCTGTTTACTAACATATTTAACATTTGACAATGCTTGTGGCTGTTTTCTGTGTTTTTAATTACTGAACCCCTCTCATTTGCTAATGTACACACACCACCTGAATCAGAGTATTTAATTTTGCTTTGTAAACAAACCTTCAATATGCACGTATGTGCGCATTATATTATATCAAATAATTTTTATGTACACCTTGCATATTTGATTTTCTGCAAATTTTGTGCAAAATAATCATTTAAATAATGAATCACCCAAAAAGCCGCATCAAATAATGACAATAATAGAAATTTACAACAGTCTCGGAACTGAAATTCAAATAAACGTAACCTAGCAACGAGTGTCTTCTTGTAGTATGAGATTTTATCTTTGTTACATATTATGCTCTACAATCTAAATATAAAATTTTTAATTGTTAACTTTAATAAAATTATATAGATATCAGTTTTATTCCTTTTAATTTTTGCTTCAAATATAACTTAACTAAACAGTCATATAAACCAGAAATGCTACCAGCTCACACTTTTACCCGCTTCGATTTTAATATATCCGTATTTTATATTCTTATAACAGATTTTTTGTATTAATTCATAAGTTTATGTGCAACTTGCATTAAATAAAATTACGAATATAGATTTCAGTTTTCCGACATATTTTATTTCTAGTGTTAAACCCAATATTGCACTCTAAGAGCCCTTCGAGTTTTCAAAACGCTTGTTAGATATATTAGAATCGAAAAATAGATTATTCAATTGGGCTCAGACCTTATACTTATCTTCAGGTATGATCATGTTCTAATCTTCATAGAGCCCGCTTGCAATAATCTATTTCATAAATAGAGTACTAATCAGAATAAGAAATCATTTGAATTACTTATATTTATTCTATAGCTGGCTGTTTATGTATTTTTGCACATATACACTTCAATGAGTGCTGGGCTATCCGAGACCCGGGATCCAAGACAGGATTTAATGTCTTTTAAATGAAAGATTTCCCTTTTTCAACTCCTTTTGTCATTTGAAAAGACTTAAGATGCTATGGAATGATAGATATGAATTTAAATTGAAGGAAAATAATAACAAAGAACATCAATGTGTCAGAAACAGTAAACGTAGAAGTATGTTGTCCAGGATACCTTCATGTTAACAATACGTGCATTTTGGGTGAGTTTTTTTGTTTTTTATATGTAGTCTTGCGTAAATAAAAACAAAATACAGAAGTTACTGTAAATTATGTTTATGCATATGACATTAATTATCGTTTAGGAGCATTTCATATTTTTATTAGTTTTTTAGGTATTGCCTAACCGGATTTGACACAACCCTGGTTTGACTCACTGATAGTGTGACGGGTGCCGCTAGCGGAGCAGGACGTGCCTACCCTTCCGGAGCACCTGATGTCACTCCCGGTTTTCACGGGAGTTCACACTATGAGTGCCTTAGTTCTTAATGTTATTTTTTATTTCCTTGCATTGTAGCTGTCTCACGTCCAAGTTTTGTCTTTGTTTTTCTCTGTTGACGTTTTTGCCATGTCTTTGGACTTCGATTTTTGTAGTCATCGCTTCCTTTGTTCCTTCGGTATTCTACTGCCGTTGTTTCCAATCAAATCGCCTCTTAAAAAGGCGTGATCGGCATGCGCTTTTATGGCCAGACATAAAATTGGGGAAGTAACAAAATTACCAAGCAGATTTGACAAGAGCCGAAGTCCATAAAAATCAGGTGGAAACTACCGGAAAAATTGTCGTCCGCAACTGTCCTTACTTGGTAAAGGAAAAGCTAGATGGGACTTTTATAAGTCCATTTTCTGTCCAGTAATATTTTTTCTTTCATTGTTAACATCTTTTTATTTTCTTTTTCACTGTTGGTACTAAATATAAATTCTCCTCGACAATTGACAACTTTGAATTGGAAATCCGTGAATATTATGGACTAAATGCCCAAAAGTAGCAAAAAACGTCTGTCCATACGAGAAAATATGTACAAACGCCCTATTTTTCTATAATTTGCTTGCATTTGTTTGCTTTTTTTAAAACTGTTATGATTAGAAATACATTCAAACAATTAAAAAATGATTCATTCATTGGGAGTAGTAGTACAAAATTTTCTCAAACCAGTTTTAAATGGGTGTCCATAGAGGAATGTCCACTTCGCAACGCCAACGATAAATACCCAACTAAGCGGTCATTCAAAATCTTTCATTTGAATTGCTTTTTCTGCTTTAGAATCGTTTGTCATCTACTTTTTAGCTCACCTGGCTATGCCAGGGTGAGCTTTTGCCATCACTTGGCGTCCGTCGTCCGTCCGTCCGTCATAAACTTTTCTTTGAAAATCTTCTCCTCTGAAACCACTAAGCCAATTTATTCCAAACTTGGCCTGGGTCATCACCAGGGTATGTTGTTTAAAAAATATGTTCGGTTAGTCTGAGGACTAAACAACATGGCGGCTGTTACTAAAAATAGAACATAGGGGAAAATTGCTGTTTTTGGCAAATAACTCCAAAACCGTTGCAGATATCAAAAATCTGATAGGAGTAAAATTGTTCAGAATGTCGAGATCTATCTGCTCTGCAATTTTGTAGAAAATTGGAAAACCCGTCTGAGAGTTATAGCCCTTTTTCCGAAATTTTTTTTAAAAAATGTGCAGTTTTTATTTTTTATTTCAAAAACTGTAACAGATAGAGGTGAAGTGTAAATTAAAAAAATGTTCAGCATATCAAGATTTACATACTCTGAAATTTTGAAGAAAATCCAAAGTCCTGTGTATGATTTATTGGCCATTTTTTACCATTTTTTTCCCCAATGCCATATGGTTTATTGGTTATTTCCCTATAAATTCTGTGTTCAAATCTTCTTTGGTTAACCTTTTTCTTTTAAGCTTTAGAGAAATTCCCTGCTATCACTTTATTTAAAAAATTATTTCTTCCATAATTAAGAGCAAAAACAGTGTTTTTGTGCAAATTTCTACATTTTTTTTTTTCAAAAATACTTTCTTAATCTTTACCTTATTTCATGAAATAATGATTTTCCTATATAAATGTCTTGTGTCATACAGATATGTCAGTGTTGAATCACTATAACCTCTGCTGACATGAATGTTGAAGTATTATCTCAGTTGCGTAGACTGCTTAAATTTTTAATAATTGAAGCCTTTAGTGAGCAGTTGATGAAATTAAACTTGAAAACCGCTGAATGCATTTGAATAGAACTTGGCATTAATGATGCTTGAGGTGCTGACTATAATATATATATATATATGTATTGTAAATGTCATCCAACATGGCCATCTGCAGGGAACTTAATTTATTACTCGATTGTATGGAAAGAGCATACAAAGAATTTTTTATCTGAAACAACCTGGCTAGTCACAATGTATCTTAGATGGTCCCCTTCAAAACAGATGTCCTTCAAGTCTGCGCCTTATGCAGATCTTCTTCTTTAAAATCATTTTGCCAGTTGAAAATAAACTTTGGCACAACACTTAATTTTCTTTAAAATTGTGTCCTGCAGATCCATCCCTTATCCAAGATGGCATGCAATAGGGAAAATAGTTAATTGAAGTTGGATCATATAACATAAATGTTTATTTACATAGTATGAAAATGAGACCCTTTAACATATAAGTTTAATTGAAGTTATGAATTGTCCATGGTCCAGGTGAGCGATACAGGCTCTTGAGAGCCTCTTGTCTGTCTAAAAAATAGCACAGAATAGAAAGGTTTCAATCCTTTACTCTATGGTTATTGCATTTGCTAGCACAGTTGACACCGTATTTGTTTCCTTGTCTACTTTGCAACGGTCAATATTTCTAAGGGATTTCATCGTGAATTGCTGAAAATCATTATAATAAAAACAACGGCAGTAGAATATGGAAGGAACAGAGCACACGATTACACAAAAATGACGTTGTGCTTTGTACGGTAATTATTGAACTGTGGTTCTAGGATTTATGCCAAAGAATAAATTGCCAGTAATATGTAAATATGTCCACTGTGCAACTGTCCACTTCGCAACGCGACAGGGACATTGCGTAGTGGACAAAACCTTGTAGTATATTGGACATACTACTGCATGTTTACTACATATTTTATAATCGTTGACTGCAAGAATTGTGATGCATGCTTGATGGCAATTCGTATAAGAACAAGAGGAAGTGTAACAGGTTTTAACCGCATTTGACAGCCAAATGTGTGATTATGTCCACTATGCAACGGTTTCATTTACTCCTCGAAAATGTTGCGAAGTGGACAAAATTCGTTGCGAAGTGAATCGTTGCAAATTGGACATTTTTCATTTTTTATCAAGAAAATTTATATTTAAATCTAATCTTGTAGGTACAAGATAAGCATTTTAGATGCTTGAATGATTTTTCCTATTGCATCCTTTTCCGTTTGAATTTGTCAATTCAATATTGCATATTTTTTTCATAATTTTCGATCATAGACAATAGAGGTATGCTTGTGATGCTTTACCAGTGATTTCATTAATGAAGTTTATTTTTGTGTTTATCAGTAGGCAAAAGATTTTTTGAAAATGTCCCAGATACGCTTTTTAATCGAAAATAATTTTATTCATTTTTTGAACTGAAAAGCGTGATTATTATCACAAAGTTTAAAGTGTATGCAGTTTTCAATTTATTTTAGGATGGAAAATATATCGGATTTGTTTTTATAAATTACATTTCCATTTACATTAACTTGATCAAATAAATAGACATGTTGATCCTCCGAAGAAAACAGTTCAAAATATTGTCTTTCAGTCTGTCATAACTAATGCACCATCTTCATAACTATGTAGATAATATGTTCCAGGCAACTTTAAATTCGCAAAAATGGTTTACTCGTCAAGCTTGTGATGCATATAGAAGGGGATTGGGATTTATTTACAAGTGAAGGTACATGATCGCACATCGCTTTCGCTTTTCGGCGTTTCATTACATGCTTTGTTATTTTCCTATTTCAACACATATGTTTTATTGATAGATCCACGGTAATGTGTTCCGGGGGTTGCAGGAACTCTCCTTTTTTTTCATTTCGTACTGTATTCCCAAAAATGGGAAAAAATACAGAATTCGTCCTTATTCTTGAAGACTACTGGACCCAGGATTTTTAAGGCTGGTGTTTTAAAATGCAAAAATAACGACGATTTTAAAATGCCAAAAGAACGACGATTTTAAAATGTCAAAAGAACGACGAATTGTTAAATTATACAACAGGAGTAAAAAGAAATACTGCAAATAGATATTAGAAAAAGAGGTCACAAGTCGAAAGAAATACATAGCTCGATGAGGAAGGAATTTCATTCTGTGGTAGTGTTTTTTTAAGATATGTCTGAAGGTAGCTTGAAAACAGACGAAGGAGATTGTAGAATTCTGTTAAGCTACCAACAGCCTAAATTAATTCATCTGATTTTTTTTTTCGTAAAGAGGCGGAGATACATCGAAAGTGGGCGGAGCGCAATCTATGGTTTAACATAAGAAATTGAAGGTTAAACCGCCTTTTTCAATGCATTTGAATGGCTAAATTGTCATGTGACTTCAACTTTATGGTTTAACTTGGAATATCTCATGTTCAACCATTGATTTTCACAACGCTCAGAGCATGAATAATCCATAAAATGATCAATGGAAATTTGTCATGTTATGTTAAAATATCACTTAACTATTGATTATTACGATTTCCAAGATTTACTGAAAATACTAATGGATTCAAAGTGGGCAAGATAAAAATACGATGCAAAATGGCCTCACATACTACAATATATAAGAGCATATTGAGGTGATTTCACAATGAAACTGTTACATATTCATTTATGGATATCTAAAAGAGTGGCCAACATTTTCAAAGCAGAAATATAATATTAGCTATTATGGCGAGTTTGTGGTCGTTGCCTAGTGGATTTTTTTTAATTGCTCGGCAAAATTGAGAATTTATCTAAAATTTCTGAAAGCTAAAAAGAATAAAAAACAATTAAATTGCAAACAAAATTGTTAATGTATGTCGTTTCCGCTGGATTTTGGGGATGAGGTATTCAGAAATAATACTTATTTCAAATATGAGTATTGGTGCAATTGCCATTAAGGATGTTCGCTGGTCAATTTTAAAATAACAAGGATTTCAATTAAATGTGATTTTTTTGTTAGAAAATTGAAAAAAGGAAATAATTTAAGCCAAAAAAATTTATAGGGCACCGATGTAATTTTTAAGATACACGTGTTAACAAAATGTCGGGAAACTGAACTCCCCTGCGTTTTTCATAGGTTTAACATGAACAATGTTTGTCCAAAAATGAATGTGACAAAATGACACAAATTGAAATAAAAAAATTGTCAGAATGCTCCAAAAGATGTATAAAATGAACATATGGGAAAAAAATAGGGTGTTAGCGGGCAAAAAAATATTCAGCTTTAAAATGGATAAAAACCCGAAACCTGACAGAAATACATAGATTATCAACGCACATCCTTCAGAAGAATTCTTTACATATAGTAAAGAAAGAATTTTTAACAAATTCTAGTCATGAACAGGAGAATAAACTTTTTTTATAGATACTTATATTGATTTTAACAATATTTTATGTAGAAATAAATCCAAATAGGATTTGGCAGCAGGGATTGCCTATATAACCCCTCTCCTAAAATTGACAAGGTACAATATACAAACATGGCATAATTAAACAGTAACAAGTAATATTTAAATGTGTTAGTAGAACAGAAAATGAAATGAAGAGATAAATAAGTATTAAAAAACAATTTGTATAATAGGTTGGCCTTGAACATGTTGAAATATAAATAATTAAAAATGCTCCAGATAATTTCCATACTTTCATACATAAATGTACATACATTCATAGACACTTATAATATAATAATATATATATTTAGATTTATTCCAAACATTTAGATTTTATCTGCACTGAAGAGACATAAGTTGTCGAAATGTGCATATGCAAAATTTAAATTCACAGTAACGTCGGTATTTAGTCATTATATTGCAGAAACAATATCTGGAGCCACAGAAACAACTACTCTGCCGGAGACTGTAGCTGATACAAAACAGCTGATGGAGGCAACAACAGGAATGGACGCTGGCTTATTGAATATCAGTAAGATCGTTTTGCATTTATATAAAATGCAAATTAACGTACCATAGTTTGAGCAAGATTTATTTACCCTATATAAGTACGTCTTTTATATGGTTCATACACATTTGGTACCGCAAAAATCAAGCACTTTTCATTACTTTCGATGTAAATTTTCTAATTTTCAAGGACCTAGATTTTCATGTTAAAATTATGTTGCACAATCTTTATGGGATATTTTTATCCATGTATTACAGTATTATTTGTTTTGTTTCCAAAATTCTAATTCATTCTTGTATCTCTGACATCGAAAATCATTAAAGAAAACTATTTAATCTCAGTAAATTTGTAGATTTTAAGAAGTCTCAGCGACCTTTTCCACATTTCACGTGCTTTGAAGTCATTGATTTTAAGTATTTTAAGGATTCAAAACACCAACGAATTGATATCTAACAAAAATTCAGCTTAAATTTGAGCTAGGACTTGTCTACACGTGCTACAGAGAAAGAACAGTGCTCATGACTATTTAGAAGTCTACAACTACATACAAGTCTTAGTCCATTACATAGTTGAACCCTGATCAATGTTTTAATACTATAATTATAATTTTTGTGACTTTTTGCTCCTTTTTTTTAAATCAATTATTAATGTTCTCAAACCTTTTGAATGATATTTTGGAATCTATTTGGCCTCTGGCATAAATACTGAAGTATTAAATACTGTGCACGTAGTAATTTTTTTTTAGCTAGGAGGTAAAAAAAAACAAAACTCATTATAATCGACATTGATATGTTATGCTAGTACACTGTAAAGTTAAACTCAAAGGCGTCTAAACATTGTAGGTTTTGATATCAGCAGTGACATCGCACAAGTTTCGGATGATGCTGAGCTACGAGACATTTTGTTGTATGTGTCGACATCTTGTGTACTCTTTCTTATTGTGATGATTTTTGTTATTTGTGCCTTTTATAGGAAATTAGTATCCAAGAACAGGTACATTTTACTTTTCATTTTTTTTTTGCTATAGGTAAGGTTTATTTACGATGAACTGTTACGTTAAATTAACGCATATCCATATTGTATCTTTCCTCGTTATTTTTCCATTTGTTCTTTAACGTGTTAATGCTTGATGAATAACAAAATACCGAAATTAAAGTGAATACCGAAATTAAAGTGAATACCGAAATTAAAGTGAATGTAGTAGGAAAAATGAAAGGATATGGAGTGAATGTACATGTGACAAAAACGCACACGATACATAGAAAACTCCAGTTTATCAAGGACAGGGCTTTTATTCCTGTCTTCATCTTGATGTCGCCTGAGGGTCTTCAACTAGAGGTGAACAATATTCACCCCCTCAAGCGAGATCAAGAAGGCCCCTAGCGTGCACTTAAGCGGTATTCTTGACAAAAATTATATCAAGGTCAATCCCTTGCTCCCCACCCGCCATGGAGTGCCAACTCGGGCGATGCTCAGGGTTATCCATCTGAAAGCACCAGGGTTACAAGAAGAGTGTCTGCATACGACCATTTCGACAACATGAAACATAATGAAATCCGTAAACCTAAATATGTGAAAAAGCTGATATAGAACAAATTACACAATAGGATATAAACTGAAAGCCAAGATCAGATAAGAACAGAGTTATGTATAAGCGAGATACTAATTAGTTTTAAACAAACTTTTCTGAAATTTAGATATTGAATGTTTGGAAATTCAATCGGTTTTCGGGACAGCACCGAAATACTGGCTACTTTGTTGGTGAATACCCCCGGGGACTAACGGCATCGGCCAAATGGTAATAAATAACAAAATACAGAAGTTACTGTAAATTTAGTTCCTGTATATTGCAATTTCGACAACTTATGTCTCTTCAATGCAGATCAAATCAAAACTTATAGAATTCATCATAAAGGTTAAGTCACACAGAGACTGTTTGACATTTAAAATTCCTAGTGATTTTGGTCTATGAACAAAACATAGAATTCCATATCTTGAGGCAGTAGGGAAATCGAAAATAGTTATCGACTAGACAATTCGTATTTTTATGGACAGCTCGGACATTTTCTGTAAATTAACACTCAAATGGCAACTATGGTCACTATAACATAAATTAAATTTATGAAATTATAGTTGTTTTACTTAATAGAAGTGCTGACAGGATCTTTCATTTTGTTTTCGACATTATGTGGACAATGGGGGTAACAACAAAATTGTCGCATAGAATTGCCGAGGGCAAAAAGACAAAGCAGGTGGAAAACCACCGGAAAAATTGTTGATTGCAATAGTCCTACCTGGTACTGATATTTCAAATTAAATGGTGGGTTAAACCTCCCCTTTTATTGCGGTAGTGTCCGTAGTAACTCAACAGCACTTGCTGTTGAAAGGTCGTACAGAGTAAAAAGAAATGATAATCCTAGTATTAAGTAAAAAAAAAAGAATCTTGAATCAGATTTCAGACCAAAACTTAAAATTTTTCCACAAGTAACACATCAGGGGCCTGTTTAATGAAAGTCTCCTAAGATAAGTCTTAGCTAAGATATATCTTAGGATGATCTTAAGACAAATTTTCGTCCTAAGTCATGTCTTAAGACCATCTTTAGACATATCTTAGGACAAAGATGTGTCTTAAGACAAATTTTCGTCCTAAGTCATGTCTTCAGACCATCTTAAGACATATCTTGTACAAAATTGTGTCTTAAGACCATCATAAGATATATCTTATCTTAGGACACTTTCATTAAACAGGCCCCTGATTCATTAACACCTATTTATGTAATGAGTATGAATTATTTTAAGATTAGGGTTACTTCAGACTAAATGTATAAAGCACCATATGTTGGATATTTTTAAGTAATGTACAGTGCAATAAAAAACGTTAACACAGACAATTCTGCTCTAAATGTGTACGCTGGTGCCCTGGAAACAACGAAGAATAAAACACTTATCAGGGCATTATTAAAGCATGGCAAAAACATTACACATAAGACTGTTTATAGCAATAATAGTTACACATTCACAGTTTATTGGAAATGATATAAATAACGGCAATACTAGGCAGAATAAAATTTGTTCAACTCTTAACTGATAAAAAATTGAGTCAACAAGTAAGTGAGAACCGAACCGTCAGTCTGAAAAGAACAATCCAAGGACAATGGCAACGTCGGAAAAACAAAGAAACGAAGACATAACATAAGCACGGCACAGAAAAGAAAATGAAGACACGCACATATACAAAAATGAACAACACGGACCCAATAAAAACCATGGGTGAGATCAGGTGCACCGGTTGAGTAAGCATCTCCTGCTTCTTATAAGACACCCGCCGTGTTGAACATGTCAACTCCGGTAGTAAAGTCAAATCCGGTAGAGGAAAAAAAAACTTTAGTGGCAAAGAGAAAGATTTGTTTTCATCTGGGACACAGATATCTCATAGCGGTCCACAAGATCGTGATGTCGACCGTAAAACTTCTTTAGTCATGACCTCAAGTTATGGGCAACATACCCTTGCTTAAGTATCCTATTTGTAAGCAACCGAGCTCTATCAAGGTAGTCACTGTATCGACCACAGGCCCTTGAGTAGCGAATGAGCTGGGAGATGTAAACTCCGTATGCTGGTGCTCTTGGAATGTTGCTACAAAGAAAGGGGATGTTGACTATTGGAAAAGTGAAGTCATCGCGTTTGTCATATAGCCTAGTTTGTAGTATACCTCTTTTGTCAATTCCAAGATGAAGGTCAAGGAACGAGGCTAATGTGGAAGTATCTGTAGTATCCTTACTTTCTAGCTCTTTTGGATAGATAAGATGAAGAAAATCACCAAAGCGAGGATTGTTTAGTGATAAAATATCATCTATATAACGGAAGCTGAAATTAAAGGACTGGGCCAGTTTTTTTATCTTTATTTTGAAGAAGCCCTTTGATGAATTCGGTTTCATATGAGTGGAGGAATAGATCGGCTAAAAAAGGTGCACAGTTTGTGCCCATTGGAACTCCGATAGTCTGTTGAAAAACAAGTCCTCCAAACTGGACAAATATATTGTCGATCAGAAACTCTAACATTTTTATCACTTCTTCCTCTGTATATTTTTTCTGTGATTCTGAGTCGTATTTCACAAAGTATGCTTGTTCTCTGCCTATAACAATGTACTTATATCTTTGTTCGCCGTTCTTGCGGGAGAAACATCTATGAATTATATCTTTCAGCCGTGATTTCAGTTGTTCATGGGGAATTGTAGTATAAGCGTGGAAAAGTCAAAAGTTTTAATGCTGTTACAGTGTGATAATGATCTCGATTTTAAGATTTCAAGCAGATCCTTAGAGTTTTTTAATATCCACATTTCATTTACACCACTTCTTAAAAAGCTAGTATCACAATATTTTTGAAGGCCCTCTTTTACGGCTGTCAAGATGGATGTTGATAGCTTAGAAAAGGGTTTTGTAGAACATTTAGCATATCCAGCGATGTACCGTTGTTTTTATGGGCATTTGTGTAATTTTGGTACCCAATATAAGGAGGGGAGTTCAGTGTCTTCATCTTTGGTTGAAATCCCAAACGCAAGCAAAACAGATCTATGGTTCTGCAATATCTCCTCCTTAGACAGAGTAGTAGCTGTGTATGTTGGATTGCTCTGGGTATTTCCAATGCCTAGTTCTTTCTTTAAACAATCGATGTAATGATTTTCACAAATGAAAATGATGTTATTAGGGGCCTTATCTGCAGGAACAACGACATATTTGTCATGAATGGAGGACAAGTATCTGGCAATATCGGCATTTTTGAAAATGAATGATGCTTTAGTTTTCATTGACCCTCGTAGCTGACTGATTCGTTTAAGAATATGAATTCAGGCTGCGATATTGCAAATGATTTCGAATCTTGCAAACCATTTTTGTGAAAAGTAATAAAGGGCTACGCTGAGCGCAGCATGATAAGACCTCGGCATTTCGACCCCTGAAATTTAGACAAGTGTAAATTAGCAATTTAAAATAAATGTGGGGACAGTAAATAGCTTGACTCAGTTATTTGATAGACACAATAAGTAAATTGACACATCAAAGCAATATGAGCTGTATTTCTTCAAATTTTTCTTTTTGGAGGCTCTAAAAATGCATTATGTCTAGAAAATGATATCATATACCCTTTTATGCATAAAATGCCAAGAATACGTCATATTGTCGATTATTTAACTAATTTTTGAATACGATTTTGAACATTCATGGAAGGTGATTTATGTTCGGACCTGACCGACTTGAAGGAGTTGGATGATTGGTAAAAAAAAAATGGCTGATGTCATTTAATCCGGAAAAAAACAGAAATATTACCATTTTCGAATACTGAAACCCCTCAACTTCATTTCACTCTAAATGGAAAGGATATTCCAATTATGAATAGCCACAAGCACTTGGGAATTACATTTACCAGTGACGCAAAATGGAACTTACATGTTGAAAATATATTATCAAGTAAATCTAGACATTTATATGTACTTCGTAAATTAAAATTTAGGCTTACTAGAAAAAATTTGGAGAGTTTATATATTATTTACATTAGGCCAATTTTCGAATATGCTTGTGAGGTTTGGGACAATTGTGGGGAGGTTAATTCTCATAAGCTGGAACAAATTCAACTAGAGGCAGCTAGAATTGTTACTGGTCTTCCAATATTCACAAATGTTTCTTTAATTTATAATGAATCAGGTTGGGAAACTTTTGGCAGAAAGAAGAAAAAGAAGAAAATTGCAAGTCTTTTATAATATTTGTCATAACAATGCTCCTAAATATCTTTGCGATCTTATTCCACCGAAAATACAAAGTACCACCGTTTATCCTTTAAGAAATGGAGAAGACATTATTTAACCATTTTGTAGATTGTGTGTAACGTATGAGTCATTTATTCCATCAACAATACGTAAATGGAATAACTTGGATTTATCAACAAGAAATGTAGATTCTATTTCGAAATTCAAAATTGAGTTGAGGAAGAAAAATAATACTTCCACAGTACCCATTTATTATGGTTTCGGTCCCCGAAAACTTAATATCATACTGACCCGACTTCGATGCCATGCTTCTTTCCTAAATTATGACTTTTACAGAGTCAATATTATATGTAATCCTGCATGTCGTTGTGGTGCTATTCGCGAAGATTCTTACCACTTCTTTTTTAAATGTCCAAACTACACTCGTACTAGACATAATCTTTTGCAAAATCTCAGATGGCTACCTAATGATTGTTTTGAAAACTTTTGACCTGTGGCAGTCCAACTCTAAATGATGTCCAAAATGAACAAATTTTCAAGCACGTCTACGAATATATCAAAAAGACTGAAAGATTTTTATTAGTGTAACTCCCCAGGATAGTACATACACATCATCAACCAATCCATTCCGTTAATTCATTGATCTTTTAATCTCTCTTTGTCTTTAATTTGTCTTTCTGTTTCATTTCAGCCTATACATAGACGAACTGAATATTATATTAACATGCTCAACTGGGAGAAGACTTTTATAAGTTGGAAAAACTTGTGTCTGATCCCTTTTGCATTTTGTGAGCAAAATAAATAAGTTTTAACTTAACCTGACCGAGATACTTTATATAGACTACATAAACATATGTACTAACAATTGGCAAACTTCGGCTGGGTGATATGTGTCTACACTTGTGATTTGTGATGCGGTTGCCGGTTTACACACAACTATTCAGACTATTTTGCTCCAAGTACGTAGTTAAAAAGAAACCCGGGAAAAATGCGAAAATATTTACACCGGATTACCACTCTTTTCATTTTCCGCCGGCGCTGGTTAACAGTTTACAATATACCCGACTGGGTTCTGATTTCAAATGAGCCAGTCTATAATGAAAGCTTGCGCAATGAAGACGAAGATAAATCGGTCGAAGTCGTGATCAGTGCAATGTACACGTGGAGTTATTTTTAAATTTATCATTGAAATTTCAAACAGTTAAGCCCTCCCGTGTAAAAAAAGTAATTCTAATATGGGAACAATGGAAACCATGACAACTAGCCATATGAAAATCTCCAATAACATTATGAGCGACTTCACAACAGTCTTTACGCTGAAATTGACGACGTCACAATATGTTTTGTGCACAAAAACGTAAGTAAATCTGAAGTAATGGCTGTCGTTACCGTGTACACTATAGGTCCGCTCAGATCATGAAATGCCATATTAGAATCGAAATAATTCTTGTTCGCCTGTGGTTTGTAGTCGATTTACATATGGGTGTCCATTATTTTCGTTTATTTTACCCCTCGCTCCGCTACGCTACGCTCTGGGTAAAATATTAACAAAAATAATGGCCACCCATCTGTAAATCTCCAACAAACCACCGGCGCTCATGAATTATTTCTTAATTGTGACATCCTTATAACAATAATATTTGTTGCATTTCATTATTTTGGCAATCATAAACAATAATTACATTTATTATATAGATAGCGGTGATTTATTGAGTTTTCTCAGTTAAATAAATGTCATATTGTCACCGGTGAAAATAAAGGATTTCTAGTCACTGGATGACGTTTTAATGAAGCGACGTCACAATATCTCTTCAATGTCGTCGTCAAGTAAACAACTGGCGTATTGACATGAAAAAAATAATCCGCATCTAAAATTTCGGTTTTTTGAGTAGAAAATCTATATAATAAAAAGCATAACTAATCGGCCGTCATGAATATCAATAAAAATGTCACTCGTGTCGATCAACGCATTGGATTTAACTCGTTGCAGAACAAATTCTGCAACTCGTTAAATCCTTCTGCGTTGTTCGGCACTCGTGACATTTTCATTAATATTCACGACGGTCAATTAGTTATACTATAAATACTTACCCGTCAACTTTCTATTTGTACATTGAACGTGATTTTATCGGACCAGTATAAACATTTTTGTTACGCATGTATCCGGAACATTGACTTGAGGTCGCACGCATACGATTCATCGCGAGAATACATTCTTTGCTCGCAGCAATTAATTAATTCATGTCACATTTTCTTTCGTTTTCCAGCTTTTTTATATGTGTTCATCGGGTATTGGACATGAAACTGCTTAAATTCTGCATATTACAACTTGAAATGATGAATTCTTCTGATCAAAAATTGAAAAAATACAACTAATATTGCTTTAAGTAACTGGACACAAACTAGAGAAAATAAAAAAAAAAGATCAACCCCTTTTATCCCTTACTGATCGGAAAGGGTAGAGAGTAAAGGCTACGCAAAATTTTTTGACTACCAACTGAATTTTTACATCAAGAAAAAACCTTTGAAATCCAATCAATAATTAAAAATGTAGGTTATTTGAGCAACTGCGATTTTGGTTCTGTTAGGTCCTTAAGCTCAGTAATGATAAGAACTACCCCAATCTGTTGAAAGCCATCAAACGCTTACAACAAGAGGAATCCGAAGAAAAACAAATCCCGTGTAAATCAGATGATAAATAAAAATTTCTAAAAATTGCAATTTTGGTCCCCTGGACCCCTTAAAGCTCGGAGATGGTAAGAGTTACGCAGAATCTGTTCTTTACAACTGAAAGCTTACATCAACAGGAATCCAAAGAAAAATATCCGATTGAAATCCGATGATAAAAAAAAAAATAGTTTATTTGCATGCTTTAAATTTGGCCCCGTTTGTCCCCTTATAGGTCGGAAAGGAAAAATGTTATCAAAAATTTGATGGTGCAGCGTTATGTTAATTTTTCAAAAGGCACCCATTGCAAAAAAATGATCAAAATCGGACTAAAAATTAAAAATAATAAAAATTTTGAGATTTGCCCCTTCGATCCTAATTATCACATGAACGGTAAAGTAAGTGAAAACCAAACCATCAGTCTAAAACGGACAATCCAGGGAAAACAGCAACATAGGAAACAAACAGAAACAAGGACACAACATAAGTACGGGACAGAAAAGAAAAATGAAGACCCACATACAGATGAATAACAGGGACCCAAAAGAAACACGGGCGAGATCAAATGCACTAGTAGAGTAAGTATCTCCTGCTTCTTATAAAACACCTGCCTTGTTGAACATGTCAACTCCGGTAGTAAAGTCAAATCCGAAAGAGGAAAAACAAACTCTAGCTCTGTTGTCATCTGGGAAACAGATATCCCATGGCTGTCCACAAGATCAATATGTCGACCGTAAAACTTCTGTAGTGATGACTTCAAGTTATGGGTAACATACCCTTGCTTAAGTAGCCTAGTTTAAAGCAACCGGAAAGGTGATATTAAAGGACTGAACTTGTTTTTTTATCTTTATTTACGTGCAAAACCACCGGAGTAATTGTCAACCGCAACGGCCCTGATTTGGTACAGGCATTTCAAAAGAAAAGGTTGGTAAAACGAGTTTTTTTTTATGATCGTATGAGACGGATTTTTTTTTTTTTTTTTGAAGCCTTGATTGATAAGGCGGTCACTAGATAACTGTATGTATGGTTTTATTAGATTTTCAATAAAAAGATTTTATAGCAAATTGATTCCGTTTTAAGTGAGGATATTTTTGTTAGGAAAATTTAAACATCTTTGAATACTAATAGTCCTGTTAAACCCTACCACTACTTTTGCTGGTGCAGGTATCATTTCCGGCTATACCGAGATCCTTTGGTTGTTTACGTTTGTCTTGTCTTTCGTGTGGGGTCTTCCTGTAGATTGTGGCCTGTGATTGTAATTTTGGGTATTATAGCTGTTTACTGTTGTCTCTGTTGTTTCATCTTTACTTTAAGTGGACATCGTTTGTTTTTAATGACGGACATAAATAATTTCGGATAACATTTTCTGCAAGCAAACCAAAAAGAATTAGATGATTTTATGGTGGATCAAGGAGTTAAAACAGAATATAACACTAGACCATCTGTAATTTAAGATTCGGGAGACAAAGGACATCCGTTTTTACCTTAAATTGTCGAAATGTTGAATGTTTTTTACAATTTAATAATTCCAAATGTAACTGTAACGCTAAGTTTCAGTGGTTAACGTCATGAATATCAAACGAAATATTTCCGTTTTCCCATGAATCCGCTCTGCAAAAATATAGTGCAGCATGTCGTTAACATGAACCACATAGTTTTTAACGTACAAAATTAGAATTATAAGGATAAAACACTGATTGTTAGGAAATTATGTATGTATAAACTCCGGCAGCTGTCTCATAAACTTAATATATTCAGCTTGTGAGTGATCTACCGGAGTTTATACATAGATAATTTCCTTAAAAAAAGTGTTTAATCCTATAATAAGCAATCAGAATACTTTTGCCATGCCTTAACTGTTAGAGTTAGGGTATTGTTTAAAAAAAACGTTTTTGTACGTGCGCAAAACCACATCATTTGCTTTGCTATGTTCTTTCATCATTTTTATTTTAGATCAAAGAAGACTATATGCATAAACAGTAAGTGTCTTCAGTACTTTTTTGCGCTTGACAAAATTTAAAAACATTTATAGAATGACTTATTTCTAACATGTGCGATTATATTTGTAATGACCTTTTGCATCAAAACAACATGCCAATCGATTGATAGAGTGTTAAGCAAATCATGTTTTAATTGTCATTTGTAATTCGGAAAATAAATTCACAGTAACTTAGTTATTTTGTTATTTGTAACTTTCGATTCCAATTTTCATTACTTGATTATTACAGAGTAATCTAGATTATTGTCTGGCATCAAGGCGTCAGAGTACTAGAATAAGAAATGAACATCCGGTAAATCGGCCAATATTGCATTGCATGACGGTAAATCGTATATTTTTGCGTTGCATTACAGTCAATGAATTGTACGACATTATCATTGCATATTGATAAATTAACAATTAAGATCGAAATAGAAAAAATGAAAGATTATGGAGTGAATGTACATGTGACAAAAACGCACACGATACATAGAAATCTCCAGTTTATCAAGGACAGTGCTTTTATTCCTGTCTACATCTTGATGTCGCCTGAGGGTCTTCAACCAGAGGTGAACAATATTCATCCCCTCAAGCGAGATCAAGAAGGCCCCTAGCGTGCACTTAAGCGGTATTCTTGACAAGGTTCATTTATTGATTTTCCACGATAACATCAAAAACAAGAGGAAAGCTGTCAATGTGACAGCAAACCGGGTTTTCTTTCACATGGACAGTATATCATACACATGGGTTGACCCTGAATATTTGAAATGTACAAGTGTATAATTTTTATTAATTTTCCATGTTAAACCTTCCACCAAAGTAGCCTTTTTCTGAAAGTTCAGCAACTTGGATTTTAATCAAAATGGAAAATCAAAGTACTGTGCACGCCTCTGATACAGGTACAAATGATCTGCAAAATAAAAACTTCCTATCTATTAAGCTGTATGATATTTGTTCCGGACAAAGTTGGTACCCTATTGTTAAAAATTTGACGTAAAAATGACTAAGTTCAACAACTGATATTTTTTACATAAATTATCAAAAATCAAAATCAAAGTTCCATGCACACCTTTGATATATGTACAATTGATCTGCAATATAAAAACTTCCTGTCTCAAATACTGTAGGAGATTTGCTCCGGACAAAGGGGGTACCCTATTGTTAAAAATTTGACGTAAAAATGACTAAGTTCAACAACTGATATTATGGACATAAATTATCAAAAATCAAAATTAGAGTACCATGCACACTTTTAATATATGTACAATTGATCTGCGAAATAAAAACTTCCTGTCTCAAATACTGTAGGAGATTTGCTCCGGACAAAGGGGGTACCCTATTGTTAA
>MJUU01051575.1:25821-77338 GCA_002080025.1 Modiolus philippinarum | reverse complement strand
TAAAAATGACTAAGTTCAACAACTGATATTTTTTTCATAAATTATCAAAAATCAAAATCAAAGTACCATGCACATCTTTGATATATGTACAATTTATCTGCAAAATAAAAACTTCCTGTCTCAAATACTGTAGGAGATTTGCTCCGGACAAAGGTGGTACCCTTTTGTTAAAAATTTGACGTAAAAATGACTAAGTTCAACTACTGATATTTTTTACATAAATTATCTAAAATCAAAATCAAAGTACCATGCACATCTTTGATATATGTCCAATTGATCTGCTATATAAAAACTTCCTGTCTTAAATACTGTAGGAGATTTGCTCCGGACAAAGGGGGTACCCTATTGTTAAAAATTTGACGTAAAAATGACTAAGTTCAACAACTGATATTTTTTACATTAATTATCAAAAATCAAAATTAAAGTACCATGCACACCTTTGATATATGTACAATTAATCTGCAAAATAAAAACCTCCTGTCTCAAATACTGTAGGAGATTTGCTCCGGACAAATGATGTACCCATTTGGCAGCCGCCCGCCCGCCGCTCGCCCGCCGCCCGCCCGCCATTTTCACCATTTTAATAACCGGATTTTTCCGATGGAAAACCCGGTTAATGACAAATTGACTTATATGTTTTTCATATTGACTCTTAGACTGGATCTATCCGAATCGAAGACAAAGATAACAGTTTGTTGTTATATCTATGTCCTTCCTATATAGCAGAAGAAAATTGTCAGTCTAAAATATTTTATTCAAAACATAGATATAAGCATGACACTGTGAGCATTGTGTAGTTACCGTTCTGAATATTTAAGCTAGGAACTTCTGGTAAACCATAAACATACCAAGACAATGCGTACTAAGTATATATATTTATTGTCTAAGTAAAAGAATACTGACGTCAGACACACTATCGGCCTAGTGCGAATCGACGAGATCATTATTATAGTCAAGCAATATATGCGATTGTTTAAAAAAATCATTATTACTGTAATAAACATTATTGATTTTATTACAGTAATAATTTCATTATCGGGATCGCAACTATTGTTTAGACTGTGATAAAGAGCTCATTGATTCGCACTTGGTCGATAGTGAGACAAGCTTTTTTGGAAAGCTAACACTATGCAGCATTTCAATTACAATACAGGACCAATTGTAGGCGAAAATGAGTACCTCAAATACCAGTAATCGGGAATGACTTCATTAATGATCTATCGAAAAAATTTATATATACCTCGTAAAAACAAAAACCATCTATTAACTTAAAGTGTATGTATAACTTTTTCCACATGAAATCTATTTCACTTCATTTTACTCATTTTGTGTCTAATTTTTCTCTTCTGTCCAGTACTCATGTGGATTTCTTGTTTCTTGGTGTTTCCGATGTTGCTGTTGTCCATGGATTGTTCGTATTTTGACTTAGGCTTCGGTTCTCACTTTCTTTACCTAATGGGCGAAAAAAAATTACAGGGAGTACTACAGAATAGATAAAACGTAAAGTAAATGCATCATTCAATATCTGGGAAAATACTTTTTTTTTGGTGCATCATTCAATGTCTTTTGCGAGATAATAATATAGCAATGTCGTTTAGTAAAATTACGATAGCTATTTTTTATTCTAGTGAGCCAAACCGGAAATCCTGTCAGCAGACGTCAAAGTAAAGATCATTATTATTATTATACAGTAGGTGATGAAAACATCAACAACGCACACAAACAATCAAATGCCTGTGAAGAAACGCAGTATGAGGAGATTGATGATGTGAATGACCACACTTATGTTGAAATACCTGAATATTGCAACTGTAATGCAGCTTCGCCATCACAGAAGATTTATGAAAATGATCATGAAACGGTGCATAAAATCAATGTAGCAGACACACATATACACTGAATTTTGGCAAATAGTAGTGTTTATAGAATGGGTGTTTTCATATTGGTCCTGTGTAATGTCCAAAAAGTGTTGTATTCGGAGGAGGAAGTCCGTACTGTTCCGAAGCAACGCCAATGGCTAATACGACTATTCAAAACCTAATAAGACTTTTCGAATACGACTATTCGAAATCTAATACGACCTTTCGAAACCTGATACGAGTCATAAACCAGGACCAAGGTGAAAACACGCTGTCTATGACACCTTTATTAAGGGGGTAGAACTAGGTAATCCTAAACATTTCCACTCGTTTGACCTTTTTAATAATTGCAGTATTTAAAGTATACATGTTCATGTAAACTTTAGGCAATTTTAAGGAATTTTTATCGTTATATTTTCTCTGTACAGGTAACCAAGAATACCATGTTTCCTCATATTATTTTGTCCGTTCAGTTCTTGATTTTGGTGTATAAAATAAGCTCTAATTGAAATTGTAAAAAAAAAATTGCCATAAAATTGTTTAAAATGCAAAATTCTGTAGTTTAAGCAAGTGTGAAAGTTGGCATGAAGTATGGTTATAAATTTGATACTTTGAACTGAAATATAAGGGTGTTCTGAACAGCATAGGATGAAAATTATACTCTAATTTGATAATGTAGAAAGAGATGAATAAGAAAACCTTAAGCTTTGAATATGATTATGCAACGTTATTGTTAAAAAAACTAAATCATTAGATGAAAAAAATAAAATATTTTTATACAGCAAACTAAAAACTAACCACGAAATCAGTGAATATTTATTAACAATAATTTTTGAAAATAGAGGGAATGTTATTTAGAATTAAAATAAGTGATCACAGAAACAGGTAGATATACAAAAAAATCCACAGAAATGAACGACTATGTCAAATGTTTTATTTTAAAGTAATTGAAAATGAAGTTCACTACTTTTGCCATTGTCCAAGGTATGACAAGATACGAACACAATTTAATATAATTAATCTGATCAATACAAAGACCGATCAGTTTGGTGCACCATGTGCATTAAAAGTCTTTAATATTGAGGAAAGTGGACTGTATAGCTGCACTGTTCTTGATTTTATTTCTTATGTTAATAATGTCATGTTTATTTGTTTATTTCGTATTACTATGTTTTACATGTATGTTTCCATCAACTCTTAACGGAGTATAAAATTTAAAAATTGTCAAAATTTGAAAGCTCATTTAAGATATTTGTATCTGTATGAAATGTTCTGATTTATGAATTAAAATGAAGTGCTCCTCGTCTTCTTCAGTATTCGTTTCACATAAATTACACATTTTATTTTCTCCTGGAATTATTCAAATTTACTGTGAAAGGACTATTGTTAGTTGGGTTTTCGTGGATTTTGTGGTTTGCGAAAACCACACCGTAAATAAACTTTCCAACGAAAAGTATTTTCCCTAGAATTCAAAACCACGGATTTAAGTACATATACAAACAGAAAAGTGATAAGTATAGAAACCACGAAAACTGATGTCTACTAATAAAATTACTTCCGCAATTATTATCACTTACTCTTAGTTATGCTATAGCACTTCGTCTTTCCAATTAAATATCATTGAAATATATTCTAGTTGTTTTTAAATTTAGTTTACCTATATTGTTTATAAAATTACATTTAGGACATGGAGAAATGAAATGGACACAAAAAGTAATTTTGATTTATATTTATAATACAAATCAACAAGTTAAGACAACGCTTTAATTTCTGTTCTCTAAGTTGCAATAGAATCAACGTATGTTAAGAGCCTCGTCATCTTTTTGAATTTGTGTCAGATTTCAGAACTCCTCTGCATTTGTCCAGTTCATGGCTGAAAGAATTTTGCACACGGACCCCCACTTTTAATTTCATGAATATGTTCTATAGGTCAAATTAAGACACCTGACAAGTTTTCATAAAATTCTTGATATAACTTCTTAGCTTTCAGACAAAAATAATCCTAAAGTTAAATTGAGGGAAAATCCAAAGAAATCTATTTTAATGACTTGTATCTTGGTAAAAAACACACTGACCTATATATTTCTTTTTACCATTTCATTTAATCTGCAATGCTTAGTAAATTAAAATAGGTTTCAAGAAATCCTTGACAACATCAGGAGTGAGCCACCTTTCTTTAGACGGTTGCGCTTAAAAGAATATTTTTCAAGTAAGCAGGAAGAAGATGAAGTCTCCGATCATTCCGATTCGGACACAGACTCAGAAAAAATAAACATATTCAGAAGAAAGAGTACCTGGACACCCAAGTGCAGTAAGTCCAAAGCCTTGGAAGTATATATCGAAGCTGTCCATGATGAAGTGGAACGCCAACTACCACACCAAAGTACCCTCATTTCTAATATATCAAAATGTGAGCAGAAAGCCTTGCGCAACCTTGAAAACAGAGAAGACATTGTAATTAAAAAGCGGACAAGGGGTCAACAGTAGTAGTTATGAACACCGACGACTACATTGGCGAAGCCAACCGCAAGCTTACTAAGCCCGCCTTTTATTAAAGGTTAAAAACTGACCCAACTAAGGAGTATGCCGACGAAATCGCATCAACACTGCGCTGCATGCTTGCATGCACGTCGTAAACTTTTTTTCAAAAATCTTCTCCTCCGAAACCACTGGGCCAATTTAATCCAAACTTGGCCTGGGTCATCACCAGGGTATTTAGTTTAAAAAATATGTTCGGTTAGTTCGAGGACTAAACAACATGGCCGTTGTTACTAAAAATAGAACATAGGGGTAAATTGCTGTTTTTGGCAATAACTTCAAAACCGTTGCAGATATCAAAAATCTGACATGAAGTAGAATTGTTCAGAATGACGAGATCTATCTGCCCTGCAATTTTGAAGAAAATCGGAAAAACCGTCTCAGAGTTATAGCCCTTTTTCCATAAAATTTTCAAAATTTATGCTTTTTTTATTTTTTATTTCAAAAACTGTAACAGATAGAGGTGAAGTGTAAATTTGAAAAATGTTCAGCATATCAAGATCTACATACTCTAAATTTTCAAGAAAATCCAACTGACTGTGTTGTAGTTATTGACTTTTTTCACCAATTTTTTTTTTCAATGCCATATGGTTAAGGGTTATTTCCCTTTAAATTCTGCTTTCAAATCTTCTTTGGTTTACTTTTCTCTATTAAGTTTTAGAGAAATTTCCTGCTATCACTTTATTAGAAATAATTATTTGTTACATAATCAAGAGCAAAAAAGTGTTTTTGTACAAATTTTTACATTCTTTTGCAAAAATACTTTCATAAACGATACTTATTTCACAATTTAATAATAATTGTATATAATTGTATATTGTATCATTAAGTTAACTTTGTTTGCCCACATTGCAATAATTTCTCTCAGTTATTATTGAAGTTGCATCTATGCTTCAATGCCTGTATAACTTTATAGCTGACCTGCATGGCTATGCCATGGTGATCTGCTAGCCGTCAGTGGTCTGTCCATCGTAAACTTTTCATTCAAACATATGTTCTATAGGTCAAATTAAGATACCTGACAAGTTTTCATAAAATCAAAAGAAATCTATTTTAATGACTTGTATCTTGGTAAAAAACACACGGACCTATATATGTCTTTTTACCATTTCATTTAATCTGCAATGCTTAGTAAATTAAAATAGGTTTCAAGAAATCCTTGACAACATCAGGAGTGAGCCACCTTTCTTTAGACGGTTGCGCTTAAAAGAATATTTTTCAAGTAAGCAGGAAGAAGATGAAGTCTCCGATCATTCCGATTCGGACACAGACTCAGAAAAAATAAACATATTCAGAAGAAAGAGTACCTGGACACCCAAGTGCAGTAAGTCCAAAGCCTTGGAAGCATATATCGAAGCTGTCCATGATGAAGTGGAACGCCAACTACCACACCAAAGTACCCTCATTTCTAATATATCAAAATGTGAGTAGAAAGCCTTGCGCAACCTTGAAAACAGAGAAGTCATTGTAATTAAAAAGCAGACAAGGGTCAACAGTAGTAGTTATGAACACCGACGACTACATTGGCGAAGCCAACCGCCAGCTTACTAAGCCCGCCTTTTATTAAAGGTTAAAAACTGACCCAACTAAGAAGTATGCTGACGAAATCGCATCAACACTACGCTGCATGCTTGAGAATAAAGAACTCGATAAGGAAACTTCTCCCTGCTAATTCTAGAGCCGGCTTGTTCTACTTGTTACCGAAAATTCACAAGGAAGGGATCCCAGGGCGTCCTATCGTAAACTGTATTGGTCACCCAACTGAAAAAAATCTCCCACTTCTTGGACCTCCAACTTCAACCCTTTGTTGAATCTCTCCCTTCCTTAATCAAAGACCCTACCCATTATATTAACAAAACCCGGTCACAAAATCTTCCACCCCAAACATTCTTAGTGACTCTAGATGTGACATCCTTGTATACTAATATTCCGCATGAAGAGGGAATCGAAACCTGTCGCAAAGCATGGGATACTAGAACTGTTCAATCACCATTTACGGAGTCTTTAGTTAATCTGTTGAGTCACGTGTTAAAACGTAACAACTTTGTATTTAACAACGAACATTTCCTTCAAGTTAACGGGACTGCTATTGGCACGCGTGTATCCCCATCTTATATTCATGGGCGATCTTGAAAAGCGTATGCTCCAGGAAACACCTTACAAGCCGTACAGTTGGCTCCATTTCATTAATGACATCGAGATGAAATGGACAGATACTAAACCTCATTTTGATGAATTCATCGAATTTATATAAACAATTTTCACCCATCTATTAGATTTACTGTTAATGTATCAGAAATTTCCAATGCATTTCTCGACACGACTTCAACACTAGTCGATGGAAAAACAAGCTTTGACTTGCATACTAAACCGACCGACACACATGCATATCTGCTACCCAGTAGTTGTCATCCTAGACATTGTATTAATGCGATCCCATATATATATATTATTCATGCTAGGCAAAAGAGTAATCGAAACGGAAGGAAACTTTCTAAATATGGCCTCGTTCATGGCCATAAAAAGCATATAGAATACAACTAGAACTACATATGAAAAAGAAAGGAAATGGGGAAAATGTCAAGGAGACAATGTACAGATTAAATGTTTACATCTTGTGGATAATAATAAAAATTGGAACAGACGTCGTAAATTAAGTGTTACAACTTTATACAGTTGAAGTGTTCTACTTAACAAGGACATTAGGTATGACAAAATGTGGGGGAAAGGAAATGAGCACTATCAATGGCAATCATATAATTCCAAACAATTTGTTATTAGCTCACCTGGCTATGCCAGGGTGAGCTTTCGCCATCACTTGGCGTCCGTCGTCCGTCCGTCCGTCCGTCGTAAACTTTTCTTCAAAAATCTTCTCCTCTGAAACCACTGGACCAATTTAATCCAAACTTGGCCTGGGTCATCACCAGGGTATGTAGTTTAAAAATATGTTCGGTTAGTTCGAGGACTAAACAACATGGCCACTGTTACTAAAAATAGAACATAGGGGTAAATTGCTGTTTTTGGCAAATAACTTCAAAACCGTTGCAGATATCAAAAATCTGACATGAAGTAGAATTGTTCAGAATGACGAGATCTATCTGCCCTGCAATTTTGAAGAAAATCGGAAAAACCGTCTCAGAGTTATAGCCCTACTTCCGTAAAATTTTCAAAATTTATGCATTTTTTATTTTTTATTTCAAAAACTGTAACAGATAGAGGTGAAGTGTAAATTTGAAAAATGTTCAGCATATCAAGATCTACATACTCTAAATTTTCAAGAAAATCCAACTGACTGTGTTGTAGTTATTGACTTTTTTCACCAAAATTTTTTTTTTTCAATGCCATATGGTTAAGGGTTATTTCCCTTTAAATTCTGCTTTCAAATCTTCTTTGGTTTACTTTTCTCTATTAAGTTTTAGAGAAATTCCCTGCTATCACTTTATTAGAAATAATTATTTGTTACATAATCAAGAGCAAAAAACTGTTTTTGTATAAATTTTTACATTCTTTTGCAAAAATACTTTCATAAACGATACTTATTTCACAATTTAATAATAATTGTATATAATTGTATACTGTATCATTAAGTTAACTTTGTTTGCCCACATTGCAATAAATTCTCTCAGTTAATATTGAAGTTGCATCTATGCTTCAATGCCTGTATAACTTTATAGCTGACCTGCATGGCTATGCCATGGTGATCTGCTAGCCGTCAGTGGTCTGTCCATCGTAAACTTTTCATTCAAACATCTTCTTCTCTGAAACCACTGAGCCAATTGGAACCAAACTTAGGCACAATGGTCCTTAAGTGGCCCATTAAAAAAATGTCTGGCAAGTCTGTATCATATCCAAGATGGCCGCCAGCAAGGAACGCGGTTTAACATTGGACCCTATGGGAAAGCATTTAAAGATCTTCTCTGAAACTACTGCGCTAATTAGAACCAAACGTGGTCACAATAGTCCTTCGGTGGTCCCCTTTGAAAATTTTGTCTGGCAAGTCTGCACGTCATCCAAGATGGCCGCCAGCGGGGAACTTTGTCCAAAATTGGACAGTATTGCAAAAATCTTCTCCTCTGAAAATACGGAGCTAATTGGAGCCAAACTTAGTCACAATGGTCCATAGGTGGCCCTTTTAAAAAATATTTTCAACAAGTCCACATCATATATCCTAGATGGCCGCCAGGAGGGAACATGTTTTTTTAACATTGGACCCTATATGGAAACATATTCAAAGATCTTCTCCTCTGAAAGTACATGGCCAATTGGAATCATACTTAGTCACAATGGTCCTTACTTGGTCCCCTTCATAAAATGTGTCTGGATGTCCGCATAGCATCCAAGATGGCAGTCAGTGGGGAGCATTGTTTAACCTTGAACCCCATGGGAAATCATTTAAAGATCTCCTCTGAAAATACTATTTCAATTGGAACCAAAGTGAGGCACAATGATCCTTACATGGTCTTCTTCAAGAAAGGTGACAGTTGGTCTACACCCCATCAAAAATAGCTGCCAGTGGGGAACATAGTTTCATTTTGGATCATATAACATCAGCAAACTTCAAAATGAGACCCTTAAACATTAATAAACAAATTTGAAAATGAGAACCTTAAACGTTGTGATTATTTTGACTTATTGTGTCAGCCATGACCCAGGTGAGCGATACAGGCTCTTGAGAACCTCTTGTTATCTGTAGGTCTTATTAGTTCAGATTACTAATTATTCAATTAAAAGTCCTTAAATATGTATAAATGTCAACAAGACCAAAACTCTAAAACACCTGATTTGTCTTTTTGTCTCATGGACAGGCTCTTGATAACTTTACTTGTTATACTCCCCAATTACTGTCGTTAATTGTATACTTTTCAAACTGGTAATTCTCTAAGAATCTATTTCATAGTCACTAGATTTTAACTTACTGTATAGAATACAATGAGATCACTCATTTTACAGATTTTTATTCATGTTCCACTCCTTTCCCAAGATTGGAAAATGGGAACATCTGGTTGTTTTTAAATGTAGTAGTTTGTCTTTTAATTCAATGTGGAGTAAGTAAAGCAATTCCCCGTTTTAGAGGTATATGCTCTTTATTTTTTAGATATGGTGTATTTGTACATGAGATTATATCTCATGTGTACACTTTGTTCAATTATTATTATCTAAATTTATGTAATTCTGAAACCTAAGGTTTAACTCCATCCATCGTAGTTTTGTCCTTAGCTATATTTGATATTACTGATTATTCGGATTACGTTTGGTTTTATGCATTTTACACATTTTTTGAGATTCTGGATTTCGTATGCTTGGGTCAAGTTTTGTGCTGCTGATGAGGAATTAATATCCGAAATGGCCATACAGCTCATTAAAATTATTGCAGTTAGAGTAATATGTGTTATGGTCTCATTTTCATTTACTCCATATCATTTCGTAAGATATTTAATACAGGAGTTTAATGCAGTGTGGAGTTGGTAAAACAATTCCCGTGTTAGAGATGCATGCTCTTTATTTTTCTTAGATATGGTGTACTTGTACATGAGATAATATCTCATGTGTACACTTTGTTTAATTACTATCATCTAAATTTATATAAATTCTGAAACCTAAGGTTTAACTCTCTCGATCGTAGTTTTGTTCTTAGCTATATCTGATATTACTGATTATTCTGATTTTGTTTGGTTTTATGCATTTTAAGCATCTTTTTAAAATCATGGATTTCCTATGTTTGGGTTTTAGTGCTGCTGATGACGAATTAATTTCCGAAATGGTCATATAGCACATTAAAATTATTGCAGTTGGAGTTAAGCATATGTGTTATGGTCTCATGTTCATTTACTCCATATCCTTTCGTAAAATAGAATTTTGTATATAAGATAAAGTCAGTATTTCAGGTTCTTGGAAAATAATGAAAGGATATGGAGTGAATGTACATGTACACCGCAATTTTGCGCATGTCCCAAGTCAGGAATATGTTGGTGATTGGCTTGTCCGTGTCTTCTTATAAAATTTTAGTTTCTTGATATTTGGGTTATTGGATGTGGTTTGTTTCCATTGATTTATCCACTTTTTTACCCTTTTGGGGCCATTTAGGGCTTGCTATATGGTGTGAGGTTCCTCACTGTGTTGAAGACAGTACGATGACCCCTAGATGCTTTGTTTTGGGTCGTTTTAACCTTGATATGGGATGTTGTCTCCTTGACATTTACCCCATTTCCTTTCTTTTTCATATGTGACAAGAACGCACACGATTCATAGAAAACTCCAGTTTATCAAGGACAGGTCTTCTATTCATGTCTACATCTTGATGTCGCCTGAGGGTCTTGTATTTTTTTTAAGAGCACAAAATTTTCTCACGCTATTCGCGTTTCAAACGATAAACGCGAAAATTAATACCCGCGAATATTTCATTGTAAACCATAATATAAATGAACATAATGACTTTCACTAAAAATCCGCGAATATAAAACCCCGCGAATAAATGCAACACTGAAAACCGCGAAAATTTCGTACCGCGAATATAAAGCCCTATACAGTAGTCTCATTTGCATTTACACCATATCCTTTCACTGTTTATTTATTGCCGAACTGACAAACACCGTCTATGACATAATCGGACTTTTCATTGGAGGTGTGACGGATTCCACACGCGAATCATGCACACCCTTCAGGAACACCTGATGATATTCCCTGATCTTCCTTGGTACTGGATTTGGCTTCTTATTTCGATATTTTTGGAAATGAGTACTTCTTTTTTTACTACTTTTGGATTATGGCTTTCCATATTATTTGATTTTAATGCTGCTGATGAGAGGCTACTCATTGAAACACGTGTACAGCATAACGAAATTTACCGTTTTTATGCAACTTTTGTATTAAGAGGGAATTAGCGATGTCATTGCTTCCGTTTTCTGTTCTGTCTTGCATACAACACTGCTTTATTTAGTTTGTCTTCGTCAATGACGTTTATGATAAATTATTACATTTATAGTGTAAAAACTTCCCTTCAAGTCTCAGATAAATTACATTCAACACCAAAACCAGTTTCATCTATCGACAGTCATTGTTTTTCCACACTTTACACAACGCTTCCATATATTTTAGTTAAATCCATATTTGGACAGATTATTAAATGGTCTTTTAAAGGAGTAGGGGTGATAAGGGCCTTATTTGGCCTGAAAAATAAATTTGGTGGAATTCACAGAATTTTCTTGTTGAAATATTCTGTTGGTATGGCTGTTCAGTAAACAGTAACAGTTCTCAAATATTATTGTATGATTACTGAGTTTTTGAGCGTATAGGAAGGGACAAATTGAAGATTTTGTTGAAAAATGACAAATTTGACCAATTTTGACTACTTTTTCTGTATAGGAAATGTAGAGAACATGCAAGAACCACAAAAATATTTATATGAGAGGTTCATTTCATTTGTACCAATAAGTTGGTAAATTATCTAATTGGTTCTTGAATGTGCTCGATGTTTCCGGTGAGGAAAACTGTTCGAAAATCTGCCAAATTCGGTATATTTCTATTAAAATTCTCAAACGAAACCTTTTCATGACGTCAGAACTGTACCGTTTGTGACGTCGTTGGTTCGAACTTTTGTATTTTTACTGTTACATGTAATGGGATCTTAACTTTGAAACAAACATGAAATAAAATCTTAAGGTGCAACTTAGAAATTCACTGGAATCTTGGGCCAAATCAACCCCTTATCGCACCTTGTCCTTTTCCTGTCTGTAGTTCATTTGTTGTAACAAAAAGCTAAGAGTCTTTTCTAACATTACTTACAACAATCATCAGTTTTTCTTGACTTGTGATGATACGATTAAAGCATTTAATCTTTTGCTGGGCAACATTTTTGTTCGTTTTGGCATCATTGTTTATCGACAGCTCATTGGAATACTCATAGGTATTAAATGTGCATCTCTTATTGCAGATCTTTTACTTTTTCTGTCGCGAATGGGGCTGCATGAAAAAAATACAAATGGAACCGTACGAAATAGTGGTCAACTTATTACAATTTTCAATGAAAATAGCAGGATATCATCGATATCCTTACTTTTGACAATCCGTAGTTTTTAGAATATGTCGACATCATTTACCACAAGAACTGAAACTTAATAAAGCTAATAATGATTCCAAATATTGCCATTTTCTGGATCTACCTATCATCATTGACTCTGGTAAAATAAAGACCTTAAATTTACAATAAAAGGTATGATTTTGATCTCAGTATTACTAAATTCCTTTTTCTTGACGGCGACATTCCTATAGCTTCATCCTACAGGTTTTATATATCTCGACTGGTACGATTCATACGCCTTTGGTCTACTCTTAATTACTTTACCTTACTATTTCATCCAAGATTTTACAACTAGGGTACAGATTTCATAAATTGTTTAAACATTTAAAAAGTTTCATAGAAGATATGAATATTTGATATCAAAATATGGTCTCATGATAGAGAAGGGAAAGGTTTGGGTAACCATAAACTGGTTCACCCTACCGCTAACTCTTGCTAGTGCCGGTACCTAAGTCCGGCTATCCCAAGTTCCTATCATTATCTACGTTTGTCTTTTTTCATATTAATTTTTTTCTGCAGTTCTCTAGTGGATTGTGCCATGTGATTGTAATTTTCAGTCATTGTAAGTGTAAGTGTCTCCTGTCATCTTTCTACATAATTTACTCGCAAACAGCTCACTACTAATCGTAGTTTACACTGCCGATCAAAGTAACTCGAACTCGATCTATGAATATTCACGAATATTCATCGATCGGGACACTAATCTTGAATGCTCGTAATGCTCGTGTTCGGTCTGTTAACCAAATCGGGGTGATCTTATTAATCTGCTGAACTCGAGCTGTGTTCCCGAACATTTTTGACATGTCAAAAAAATATCGTGAAGAGGTCGTGTGCATTTTATGTCGAGAACAGGTCGGGAATCAATCGGGGTCGGATCGAGATAGTCGTGAAGAGGTCGAAAAGGTATCGGCCTTGATCGAGTTTCAAAATTTAAGCCGATCATGACGATCTCTACCCGACTTTAACTCCTTCGTTTCTCGATTTATGCCGAGTCCCTTACAGATCAACTCGATTAGTACTCCATCATTACTCGACTAACACGATTCTCTCTTTTTTCTATACAAGATCTTTCCGACCATAACCCGATTTTTCCCGACCTGCATCCGACTTTTACTCGACCAATCAACACCTTTACTCCATTTAACACGACAGCATGTCATCTTTTCACAATAGCACATGAGGCTTTCAAGAGCCTAAGTGTCTCACTAGGGCCTTACTTAAGTTTGGAAAGGAGCTATCCAATGACTATTGTGATCATCATTGATATGATGAGAAACTGCCGGATACTATTATAAGTAGGGACATGGACTATTGTTTTCAATTTTGGAAAATTGGCAAAGAAGTTTCATTGGCAAAGAAGTTTCAGAGCAGAAGATCTTTGAATGGATATCCAAGGAAGGTTGAATGTTAAATTATGTTCCCCGTTGTCGGCCATCTTGGATTGCACGCAGACAAGATAGATACTATATTGAAAGGAAAACATCCAACGACTGTTTTGACCAATTTTGGCAGCAACTGGTGCAGTGAATTCAGAGAAGATCCTTCGAGTACAAAGTTAAACTGTGTGCCCCTTTTGGCTGTCATATTGTATTAGCTGACGATATGGCATACGCTGTTTGAAAGAGGGATCATCCATGGGCAATCGTGACAAGTTTGGTCTAATTGGCTTAGTGGATTCAGAGGTAATGTTTAAATGAGTTTTCCCATAAGATCCAATTTAAAATTTTATTCCCAGTAGGCGGTTATATTGGATAAGAAGCGGACATGACGGCTTTTTTTTTTGCATTGAACTAATATAGGTCTATCGTGACTCGGCATTCTCTGGGATAAAGACATTTGAATGAAAATTTCATTGACAACGGACACAAAATAACGACAAAAGCTCAACCTGGCTATATCAGGGTTGTAGAAAAGAATATCAGATTGTGCATGCTACTAGTAGATTTAAAGGTTGACGTGCAGAGGGCTTAAATTCTATCAACCAGCTATGGCGACAGAATTTGAAATGGAATCCACGATGTACCCAATATACACACTCAAGAAGTATATTCACTAAATACATGAATTCAAAAAATAAAAATATTGTTTCTTCCAAGCAGGTTGGTACTCTTATCACAAGATGTGATTCAAGCTAAATTACATCAGACGAGGAGGATGACCTGTTAGTATGTTAAAGCGAACATTAATTTCTCTATAATGATGACTTTGAACCACTTGCAATTGTGTAAGCTAAGCTACGCGCCTTCTGTGTTAGATCCGCCTTCTCTGCTACTCTAGATCTATCACAGTCTTAATCCTTTCTTTGAAGCATCAGCCACATGGGCAACAAATTTTGCTGTTCTACCACCATGCTGAACTGTTTCTGAATTTAACATTTTATCCCCATATATACAAACGTACCAACAGGACAAAACTCGAGTATACTCGACAATTTCACGATCTTCTCACGACTAGATCTAGTTACTTAAACACAAATCGAGTTATGATCTGGTTCAATCTGACAAAGTCTGGTTGGACGAATAAGAATCGAGCAAACGTCGTACAAGAATCGTAAAGAGATCGAGAATGGTCGTGTTTTAGTCGTGTTCAATCGGGTAAAGTTCGAGTGGACGTCATGAGCTAGCTCGATCAATGAATTTTTTGATTGATCGGGATAAAACAGCATGGTCGAGTTGATCGAGTTGATCTGATCGGCAGTGTAAACCTAGCATTAGGGCATTTCTCATATTGCTGCGGTCAAGGAAGTGGCAAAACTTTCAATTTACCGACATTAAGATTTACACCCACGCTTTCAACTTTTTATTGACTCGCCGTTGTGCAAAGAAAACATTGTATACATTTGTCAGGTTTTCACGTCTGATATATTTATAATGTAGACATTTTACATCGATGAATCTAACACATAGTGTAAGCTTGGGGTGTTAATCTTGACTTCATTGCAATAAAAGTTTTGCCACTTCCTTGACCGCAGCAATAAACTTTTTTACGGAAATGTTAAAAATGCCAGAAACTGATAAAAACCAGAAAAACTGGGACGTAACTTACATTCTTTAATAGGGGATATGGACAGGATATTCTGCATATATCTGTTAAAGTGGCTTTGAGATCTGGTGAGCTGAGTGTTTTACACGCACACTGGCTTCTCACTGTTACTGTCGATGTCTACTGAAATAAATGATTCTTGACCATTTGACTTTGATTTTTCATCCGTAGTGCGACAGTGTTTTACCAGCAGACTAGGCCCCTTGAGTGAACCGGAAGTTTAGCGATGAGCACTACATGACTCATCTTTCCTCTTTTTTTGTATATTAACAAAGACGGACCTTTGAACTCTAAATTATATGACAATCGTGATGATTTTAACTTTTCAGTTGTGAACTTTCCCTTTCTTAGAAGCAATATACCTACCTCTTCAGGCTATTGAGTGTACATTTCACAGTTGACTCGTTACTTTCGAGCATGTAGTTTGTACAGTGATTTTTGAATAGAGCAAAACACTGTCCCAAAAGCTGCTTAGTCAGGGATTTGTTCAGCCTATGTTAATTTCATCCCTCAAGAAATTCTATGGCCGTCACCATAATATCATTGAAAGATATGACGTGTCAGTGTCCCAAATGAAAGCAGGCATTTTTAGATAGGCTGACGTATTCCCGGATTTGATTATACCGATTTTGACTTTTTCATAGATTGACTCACTTACACTGAAGAGACATAATTTTTCGAAATGGAAATATGCAGAAACTAAGTTCACAGTAACTTCGGTATTTTGCTATTTATTACCACTGGGCAGATGCCACTGCTGGTGCACTGTTAGTTCACCAACCAAGTAGCCAGTACTTCGGTGTTGGCAAGAAAACCGATTGTCTTTGAAAACTTAGAATATCTAAATTTAAGAAAATTTTGTTTAAAACTAAGATGTATCTCCCTCTTGCATAGCTCTGTCCTTAGCGGATTTTGGCTTTTCTATTTAGATCCTTTTGCTAATTTGTGCTCTATCAGCATAAAGACATATTTTGGTTCAAGGATTTCCAAATATTTGACTTGGTCTTTACTGAAGAGACATAATTTGACGAAATGGTCATATGCAGAAACCAAATTCACAGTAACTTCGGTATTTTGTTATTTATTTACAGTGTGACGGGTGCTGTTATCAGAGCAGGACACTGTTACCCTTACGGAGCACCTGATGTCACTATCACACTATCAGTTTCATGGAAGTTCACGGTTTTAAATGTTGTGTTGTTTTTTTTTCTGTGCTTTGTAGGTGTCTAGTATGAAATAAATAGATATTTTTCCAACTGGAAACTTTTTTTTTTTTTTTTTTTTATCTTTTTTTTTGCAGTAACTATGATTTTAACTTTTTTCCTGTTGGTGGCCACAATCTTTGAGGCGAAATTCCAAAGAACTGATGGTTAAATTTGGTTACAATGGGCCAAGGCCGTTCCAATGATGATTTTTTTAAGAAAGTGTCTATGACTGACGACGGACGCCTAGTGATGGCAAATGCTTTTTCGCCGAGTTATTACTCTTTGGTGGTTAGTTATCATTTTTTTACTGTAGTTTGAGTATTTGAGAGAATTTTTAATGTTTACCTGCCAAAACATCAGAAAGAGGATAACCAACTTCTAAACAAGAACGTTTTTAATTTCTCAACTTATAATTTTTTTTTTTTTTTTTTTTTTTTTTTTTTTTTTTTTTTTTTTTTAAGAATTTCATGACTTTAATCAACAACTTGTTGTTAACAAATGTCCTTGGTGGTACAACAATCCCACCAAGGCTCTTCCCTGAATTATTAGTCACATAACCAAACCAGGGGATTTGGTATGTGAAGAAGACATGTTAATAACATTTACCATATTTTTGTTAGTGTGATAATACAAATGTAAATAAAGCAAAAAACTTGTAATTGAAACATTAATTTAACAATACAACATCTCATATTTATTCACAAAAATGAGTATTACTTTAAATATTTTTGATAAATAAAGATACGAATAAGGATAAGAGCCGTCGTCCCCAAAGTCCAAGGGCACCGAGACAACAGCTCATTTGGCACTGGATTCAAGTTGTCCGGGTGTCCTTGGTCCTTCAGGGACGCCTCGCTCCCCTCTCTATTCGCTTTAATTTGTAATTAATATTTTTCGTAGATTCTTAATAAAAGGGTCATCCAATATTTTTTTATCGGGACATGTATACAATTGTTCTTCAAATTCATTCTGAAACAAATCGAAAACATTTATATTCTTTGTTTTAAGGTCTGAAATATAATGGCATTTATAAATTTCAAACAATACAACCATTAAAAAGAGATTTAGCCCATCATATTTTCTACAATTAATTTTATAGCCAAATACCAGGAAATTCATATCTATAACGTGTAATCCGATCTTACATTTATTTAGAATGTCTTTGATTTTTTTCCAAAATAATTTATAATAGGTGCAAGTAATAAAAAATATAAAATCTTAATTATCTCCCTGTACCAAGTTAGTTATATATGGTCAAAGGGAAGTTAATTTTATTAACTAATCATCTTTCCAAATGGTTATATCAGCCGGCGTATGACATTTGTGCCGATTTTATAAATTTCAAATTTTTCATTTGCGCCGATTTCATGTTTTCAATGCGCTGATTTTTTTTCATTTGACAGAAGTAAATTACATGTACTATGCATTTAAAGAAGATGTGTTGGTTAAACCTGGAAATCAGCGATGTTAAAATACTGAAAGTGTATTGATGCCCCATTCAAAATATTTTCGGTATTTTTTTACTTTTTGAAATGGCAAAGTTGAAAATCCCAAGATATAAGTTCGAGCTTAAAAGTCGAGATTAAAAAAAATAACCACGAAAGACTTATATTAAATAATTCTAAAGTACCTTGAAACTAGGACTAATATATTAGTCCCAGCTTGAAAATAATGGTATAATCTGGCTATAAACTGTGAAGTATAATACTGTACGTTACTTATACCAATGTAGTACCAATACGTCTTCTAACAGGTTCAGTTTGTATAAATATGTACTTTTATTCCATTTTTATCACCTTTGAGCTTTATTTCTAATCCGTGTAAGCTTTTATCGTTAGCATTTTTAAAAATTTCATCAGTATAGTGTGAACTAATGAAAACATGTTCAAAAATTGGCGCAAATGCAATGCGCTCCTGTATTTGACAATGAATTAACCAGTAAAAAATCGGCTGTTCAAATGACAGAAAAAATCGGCGCAAATGAAAGAAAAAAGAGGCGCAAATGAAATGCAAATCGGCGCAAATTCAAAACGCCGTATCAGCCTGCAGAGCCCTTCCGCAAAAGCTATATCCAGTTGGCCCGGATATAACAGAGGTTGACCTGGATATATCAAGCGATTCGCCAAACATTTCAAAGGCAATAACTTTGATTCAATTTTCCACACTTTTATCAAACAGATAAAAATAAGCATATACATAAATTGCATTTATTCTCTCCGATTAGGTATTCAAAACACAATCATTATTACACAAATAGATAAAAATTGTAGAAACTGGGTCGTTGATATTTCTTGCAGAGCTTTGACGCTTTCCAATTATAACGTCATAAAAGCTCAAAAGAACGATATGTATAAGTTATTGGGCATTTGACCGCTGATGTATTGTAAAATATCATCCCACTCTGCAAATTATAAATGCATCTGACAATATATGACTTTCTTGTTGGAGAGATTAATCAACAAATGTTTCTCATTACAGGCAGTGACGTTCCAAAAGTATTACAACAAATGCGCATGTGCTTGTCATGTTAAAACGACCTTCATTAATTCTCCAGAATGGTTCTCTTGTCTGAATTTCATGAAAAACTGTTGTGCCAACTCTAAAAAAAATATGAATTGGTTATTAGAACATGAGTTGATTTTGAATAGTAATTCAAAGGAAAATATGAGAATGAGAAACAATGGTATTAGAATGCCAGAGGTGCAAAGACGTGTTAATTAACAAAATCAAAGTCAATTGATGAGACAAAAATAAGAACAGAAAAACAAAGGTATGAGACATGAGATCCTTAAATTCATTTTTGAATCCAAGATGAAGAACAACAATAAAAGCGTTGTCCCATTGCCCAACTTTACTTTACTATGAATTTGTAGAGACTTTGTCTCATTTGCTAGGAAGTGGGCAAAAAAAGAAAAAGAGGACGTTGAGACATTGTCCGACTGGATCAGGTCCATAAAGTCATTAATTGTGAATAAAACAACAATGAAATCCAGCAATCCCAGTATATTTCAAGATCCCCTTGTTATAAACACTCTGACGAACATCCCTGAAAATTACGAAGTTGTCCCTGTAGACAATGCTTCTAACAACATACTGTTCGTGTGCAAGAAACACTATCTCGACTGCCTTGTGAATGAGATCGGCATCGACAGTTCATCTGGAAACCCTACTTATACCCCTACTACAATATCGAGAGACAAGATTGATAGAAATCACACTTCAGTTTTAGCATCCTTTGGCATCAAAAACAATCAACTCCCTTACATCTACTGGGTACAATAAGCTTCACAAGAATCCATGCAAACTGAGATTCCTTGCGGGGTCGTCCAGATGCACCACTAACCTCTTTCACAGCTCCTCACTACTTTGTTGACCGCAGTCAAAGATGACCTGAAAAATTAATGCGATAAAGCTTACTGTACGAGCGATGGGAATCAAATGTGGATTCTTAAGAATTCAAAAGATCTCCTTGAACAGTTATCCTCAACTAGTCTTACTCATTGCCATAGCATTCAAACTTTTGATTTTTCTACTCTTTATACAACCCTGCCACACAATAAACTGAAAACAGTAATTGCAGATTTAATAACATCAATGTTTCTGCACTAAAATGGAGAACGCAGACGCACCCTTTTAGTAGTAGGGAAAGACAAAACATATTTTGTTAAGAACCACACTGATACAAATAAGAAGTACACTGAGACTGACGTAATCAAAATGTTAGAAAATTTGATTGACAATATTTTTGTCGAATTCGGAGGTCGCGTTTTCCCATAGACAATAGGGACCCCTGTGCGCCACTCCTAGCTGATGTTTTCCTTTACTGGTATGAGGCCAAGTTTTTACAATGGCTTACACATAGAAAACAAAAACATTTAGCCCAGTCCTTTAATTTCAGCTTCCGCTACATAGACGATCGTTTTTTCTCTAAAAATCCAAAATTTAAGGAATATTTACATCAGATCTATCCTAATGAACTTGAAATTTAAAAAAAAAACAACTAATACAACTACTAGATCTTTTGTTGTATATTGACGAAAATGGACTTTTGAAATCAAAGTTTTATTACAAGCATGATGATTTTAACTTCCCGATTGTGAACTTTCCCTTTCTGAGCAGCAACATCCCCACTTCGTCGGCCTATGGAGTGTACATTTCACAGTTGATTCGTTACTGTCGAGCATGTATGTACAGTAATTTTTTAACAGAGCAAAAACTGTCACAAAGCTGCTTAGTCAGGGATTTGTTCAGCCTATATTAATTTCACCCCTCAAGAAATTCTATGGCCGTCACCATAACATCATTGAAAGATGTAACGTGTCAGTGTCCCAAATGAAAGCAGACATATTCAGCAAGATTCGCGTCTTCCCGGGTTTGAATTTTTTCCTTGATTGATTCACTTACAGTGTGAAGGGTGCTGCTAACAGAACAGGAAATGCTTGTCCTTCCAGAGCACCTGATGTCACTCTTAGCTTCATGGCAGTTCACACTGTGACTGCCTTGGTTTTGAATGTTGTGGGTTTTTTTTTATTATTTATTTCTGTGCTTTGTGGCTGACTAGCGTCATTGTTTTCTGTGTTGTCGTTTTTGCAGTGTCTTTGGACTTCGATTTTTGTAAATTCCTCTCCTTTGTTCCTTCGGTATTCTACTGCCGTTGTTGCATTTACTCCATATCCCTTCATTGTTAATCCAAGACCAAGTATGCTATTCTTGTTTTGAAAGCAGACATGCCTGACTTAGTGTATTTTGTCTGTAGGCAGAATATACCATGGAACAACACTCTATGACATGACTTTGCCTTGCAGAGTCAAACGTTAAACTTTTATTTTGCAAGTCCAGTGCCAATGCTCTTGCCTATTGCAAGCGAACTAGAAATAATAGATAACTTGTCTGCAAAAGGCAGATGCAAGTAGACGCAAGAGAAGTGACGTTTTCTTTTCATCGTCCGCTTTGATGTCAAATGAGGCTTGTGTAGGGTAAATTGGGATACGTGGGGGATGGGGTACGACTTGTTTTCTTACGAGTTATGTCCAATAAAATCACAAGAAGACAAACTTTCTTCAGAGAGTATGAAAGAGTCGAAAGAGTCAAAATCACTCTTTTTATAAGAGAATATTCATTGCATAAATTTAAGACTTCTATTTTTAAAAAAATCAAAACGTCAGGTATGGTTGAGGTCTGTTTTAAGAGATGACCTGGAATTTCATACTAGTCAAATGACGGCAATTTAGATCATTATGGGTGCGATTACATGTGTACTTTGGTATCAACATACCACTCTTATAATACAAATTATAAGTATAACATCAGGTTAAAAGTGTAGTTGGGATACTTGACCACCAACACTTGAAAACAACTTTGAAGATGTCAAGTTTCACATTACTAAAATTGGATGATGCGTATTTACCTACTCTTATATACAATAGGATAACCCATACCAGAGTGTCATAAAGTTTTTACGGAAGTTTAATTACAAATGCATAATACATATTGAAATGTTATTTCACCATTTACCAAAATAAAATATTAATAAGCAAAATTTCTAAATCTAAGGATCTCATTAAGGAATAGTTTACTTATTCTATGTGCTGGCTGGTGAAGAGAATTTGAACAGTTAGTATTGCTTCATAGTAGTCTTTGCAGATCCCAGAGGCATCAAGGTATTTATTTCCATTACTTTCTTTATTTTCAAAAACTAAAATAGGAAATATTGCAGAAGATTTTAACGCTTTTTATTGTATACTTTTGTATTATTTTATTTAGAAATTTTACTTGTATTTGACACTAATAAGACATAATTTATCGAAATAACTGTACACAGAATCTAAATTATCCATAATTTCTATTCATTATTATAATATGACATTATTTCACTGTGATTTAGATTTTGATCACCGCATTTCAATAGAATATGTTTAGTTTTAGCCGTCATTTGTTACCGCTGTAAAACAATTCTCTTAAATATACTTCAAAGTAGTAGAAATGAAAAATATTCGGTGGTCCGCTGTTTCAATAGCACCGGCAGAAACGCCTGTAATGCAAAGAAGTACTTTTGGCTTATATTAACACTCTGAGCAAAACAATTTTTTGATTGGGCTTTTCTAGACACAGAAGTAAAGACTTAACTAAATATTTTGCAAGTTTGCTATGCTTTAAGAATCTAATTTAAAGTCAGAGATACTTGAGTTAACAGACTCATTTGAGGTTGCATGCTGACCAATCTCACCGCATCCAATTCAGTAATAATTTAAGGGAAAGGGTTACCAAAATCTACATTTGATTTGTACGATGTTTCATCAAAATATATTAAGGCATAGTGTGACGCAGAAAATGGGCTTAGTTTTCAGTTTGTGTGTTCTAGAACACGTCGTCCCACATACTGTTAGGACATTATTTTGTAATGTATAATGTAAAAATTAGAATATTTCTCAGAACGAGTAATGATGAAATTTTGAGTTCAATTAACAAGACTATAGAGCAAATAAGTGATCTGAATACAATTTATGTTAACAGTTTAATGTTGTAATTCTGTTTTATATGTTTTAGATGAACCTAAAAGTTTCACTATTTCTACTACCACTACACCTATTGAGGTTTGCGACTACCATATCGTTGGAAAATGGTGTAGGTGTATGTAGTAGGATAGAAATGTAAGTTTCACATGTAAAAATATAAACAAAATAAGTGTTGCGAGGGGTTATATAATGCAAAAATACAACAGTCAATACAGTTCTTTAGAATGATTAAACACCTGAATTGGACGAAGTCAAAATAAAAACAAAAAGAAAAGAAAACATCTGAATTTAAAAGATAAAAAAGGGGTAAAAAGCAGAATGTTTCGACATGAAATGTCTTCTTCTAGGGAGAGTAAAAATAAAAAACACGCAAATTCTTTCTCTTGGAGAATTTCAAGTTCATTGTCCTTGCAGACGCAGAAATGGCTGAGATCTTTGGATCCACACATATTTCAGCATTTCGGAAAGGTAAAAGTTTGAGGCAACATTTAGTCAGCAGTTCGTTTAAATCCAAGAGATGTATCTCTAAAGTTGACTACAGGGGAACAAGAAAGAGCAATAGGCCCAGATGTGACATGGGAAACTACTGAAGTACAGGGACCCAGTAAAGTGTTCATCATCCAAAACGGATTCACCTGCATTACCGAGAATGTAAGCTATGCGATTCAGTGCATTTGTTGTGGAAAACAATATGGTGACAAAACGTGTCGCCGACTGGGTGACCGTTTTGCGGAACATCTGCTGTCCGTTAGTGACTGCCTAGTCGGTAACATTTTCCGACTCTCTAATCACAGCATCTCGAATATGTGGGTGACTGTTTTTATGAAAACCGACGGAACCATGAAACATAGACAAGAACTCGAACTGAGAGTTATCCATCTTCTTGGAATTTTCAGACCTCGTCTTCTAGTAATTTTCAGACCTCGAGGTTTGAACATCAAGGAACTTACGTACCAGTAATGTATAGTTTTACATCCGTTTGTCACATCACTTTATTTTCATATTTGCTTTTATTATCAATTTCTTCATTTTTGTTCAATTTTTCCACATTTTGTCTTTTTAACTCTTGTCCTCCCCACTCACTTTACACTAAATTTCCTGTCATTTTCTGTCCCTACCCATTCTTGTTTCACGACCCCAACATTTCAATCACATTTTTTCCATATCGGCTAGAATTATCACATTTTTCGACGCGCTGCACACCTATTCCATCTGGATTTAAGTTTCTCCATTTCTTCTAGCGTGTTTACACATGTTTTTAATTTTTACGTTTGCCCTAGAAGAAGACAAACTATGTCGAAATTTTGGGCTTTTTACCCCTTTTTATCTTTTAAATTCATATTTTTTCTTATTTTTGTTTTTATTTTGACCTTGCCAAATTCAGGTGTTTAACTATTCTAGTGACTGTTGTATTTTTTAAAAATATATACAATGATGCAGACGAAGCTTTTGGCTGGCTAACGACATACTTGAATACTTCGAAACTCCAGAATTCTTTTCTACCAAATCCGGTTCTGTACTTAAACGAACATTTCAAAATTAGACATGGTGCTGCATTCGCGAATCCAGAGGAGGGATTCTGGGGGTTGGTTTCCCTTTTTGGACTTATTTTTTAATTTTACGATTTAATTTTTAGCAAAAATTATTTACACTTTTCAATATTACTTGTTTTGAGTCGGTGCACTCTGACAAAAACAATTTGGTACATATTATTTGGCAATATGCAACAAACTGTTGTCAACTTTGAAAAGTACAGGTTCATAAATTTGGAAATTGGCACTTAATTTCAACTTCATCGTAGTGCCAAAATATTCCTGAGTAATTATATTTTCATGGCCAAAAGCATTTAAAATATCATATTATTAATTAGTATGAAAATGAATATATTTGAGCTATAAATGCTCTGTAAAAATGTCAATGTTGAGGCTTTAGGTGAAAAATGGCGTTTTGACTTGATATATGCACTGAAGAGACATAAGTTGTCGAAATTCGCATTTGCAGAAAATAAATTCACAGTAACTTCGGTATTTAGTTATTTGTTACCACTGGGTCGATGCCACTGCTGTTGGACTGTTAGTTCCCGAGGGTATTCAGCAGCCCAGTAGTCAGTACTTCGGTGCTGACCCGAAAGCCGATTATTTTTGGAACCTTACAACATCTAAATTTTTGTAAATTTTGTTGAAAAATAAGGAGTATCTCCCTCATGCAAAGCTCTGTCCTTAGCTGATTTTTGGCTTTACATTTAGATCATATTGGTTATTTGTTCTCTATCAGTTTTTAAATATCTTTGAGTTTATGGTCTTCCAAACGTTTAGATTTTATCTGCACTGAAGAGACATAAGTTGTCGAAATGCGCATATGCAGAAAATAAATTCACAGTAACTTCGGTATTTAGTTATTTGACATGACTATAGTTTTTATCGGAATATATGAACACAATAATATCTTTCTAGTTGCATGGCACCCACATTTATATTGTCAAAAACCGTCCTAGCATCTGCTCAAAATATTAAAATTTCTTTATTATCGATGTTTTGTAATAATGACGTGACGGTGATGAATTTACACAAGAATAAACTTCTTTTTCATTGGATTTCAGGGGGTTAAGAATATTTTGTTCCAAATTGAAAAGGATTCCCGAAATTTGAAAATTCACAACTTACATGGCAGATTTTAACAATTGTCCATTTTCTCCTTTATAGGTCAACCAACATTAAAACTCATTAAAATATAATATCAATAAGCTTAGGTGTTAAATAAATTTCTTGGTTTTTTTTATCTTAAAGATCAAACATTTACCTAGAATTTCTTCAATTTATGCATCAGAATGAATGTTTTGCAGAATTACCTCCAACCAATTTGCTTCTCCAAATTTGATATATTTTTTTAAAAGTCTTGATATTTCTTCAGAAACCAAAATTTGATTCTGATATTTTATGCATAAACTAAAGCAATGAGATTCGGCACAGGCAATCAGTAAGCTAGAAATCGTTTTAATATCCCATTTTTCCATTTTTTCACTTCTTCCTTAACTTAATTTTGATATGTAGAAATATTTTTTTGTTCTTCTTAAAACCAAATGATTTGATGGACAATAAGTGCAACACTTCGATTCTCTGGCTACTATTGTACCACAACTTCGCATAATCTGTCTGGTATGAAAAAAATGAAGCTGTCGGAGATTAATTTTATGGGTTTATTTTTCAGTATTTGCATTTTCACCACTCACAGAGGCTAAATGTTGCAAAGTGTTAAAATTAAGGTTTCTGAATTCTGACCATGGCATTGCACCCATTGTGGAATACTGGCCTCAGCAATATCTTCTTTGTAATTAAACTTCGTACAGATAATGTGATCTCTTAAAAAACAGTGAAAGTGCATGGGGTAAATGCATATGAAATGCAATGTCTATAAAAAACATGGTGAAACAAATTAATAGAACAACGCTTTTATTGTTGTTGCTCATTTTGAGGTCACGATAACGCCTTCAATGATGAGCTTTGCTCATATTTTATAGACAGTTCAAGACGGCCTCTAGCACCAGTTTTAGGGAATTCATTGCTTAATGCCGAACAATGTTACATCCTTCTTATTTTTTTATGGATGCAAATTATTTTTGAAGCATTTTTTTTCTAAGGAACAAGGAGCAAGGAGCATATAAAAGATGAGGATAACGTTAGTAGAAAAAAGGAATTTCATCTATTCTCGAATTCAACTATCACAAAGTTAACAGGCAAAGTGTTCTAACAATGATGGTCATCCGTTGACCCACAAAAAAACTAATAGAAGTCATTCACTTTACAAACATAGTGCACATTTCATTTTGTAATGCACGTTATACTTTTATTGTTTTGAAATATGCACTACTTCAAACCAAATTTTTCAAAGTACATCTTTGAAAGGTTTACCCTTTTCGTGGATTCCACACATTTGACACTTAAAGATCTTAACACTGTCATCAAATGTATGGTTTCATTGGGAAGGAACATGGGAACTTTTTTAACTTTCAAGTACTGATAATATCTTTTGTGATTTATCAAACAAGGAAAGTTAAGATGTCAAGGGTTTTCACAAATATAGTAGTAGATCTTAAGTTTAAGACAGATGTTGATGAGTTTCCCTTAAGGTTGTGGACACATAAATTTTTTGATGAGTGTACCTGAAATTATGGGATTTTTTCAAAGTTTAAAGTCAAAACGTCAATGATTTCCTTCAATCGTATTGTTGTAGTCAAGTTTGACATCTTTTCTTTGATCCCATTGAAGTATATCTCTCATGCAGACCTCGATTTGCATTACTGATAAGCCTTTTTGGTTATTTGTTCCGTTTTAGTTCTTTTTATATTTTCATCTGAGGTCTTTGATTTGTCTTTCTAAACTGAAGAAACAATCAATTTTGCTACTTGTTGAAGTCTACTATTATTCCGTAAATTATGCATTAAGATAGCCCCTTTCATGAATGTTAATAGTTTCATTAAAAAATTCTAGAAATACGGCACATTTCGATAAAGTTGTATAAATATATCTAGTACTTCAAAGAATATAAGATATAAGAAAATCAGAGAAGATGATCGAATTCATAACTCGATAACCACTTGAATTAACATGTAACATATCTTCATACAGAATTAACAAATTACCTTAAAACATCATTACCAAAACATCGGCAAACGAATACCGAAGCTAAAGGGGGTTAAACGGAAAATTCAAAGTCGAAAGTCTAAAAACGCTGCAATTCATATATAACATGAATTGAGACAGCATGAAAGACAAAACAAATGAACAAAAATGGACAAAAACGCCACAAAACTAAAGCACTAGCAGTGTGAACCCCTACAAAGACTTGAGGTCTTGAAGGCATTAAATGATATACTTTCAACTATTTTGACTGGCAAATTATTTGAAGTCAATTATCTTTATTCCATATGACAGTTCAAAAACGTTGTCAAAACACTCTAATTTGCTTAGTATTTAAAAGCACATTGGCTTATCATGATTCCAAATATATTTTTTAAACTACCATGGTTCATCATCTTGTCCAAATACATTTCTTAACCTATTCTATCATATATGCAACATATTGTTAAAACACCATTGTATTATCATAACACTGTGCTGTCACGAACTTTTATTGGTCTGGTAGTATAAACTTGGGTCTTTCAATATGCATGATCTGTATACAGTTTTTGTTAGTCTGTAAATAATGATACAACCCCAATAGAAATTTCTATTATCTAAATATTCAGTAATTTATTACAGGAGGACTAAACTTGTTATTGTACATCAAGAGGTAACACCTGGTGAGCCAACTGAAAAGCCATGCATAGCAAACAACTGGCTGGAGGAAATATCTTGTATGAATAAGCTAGAAAGAGCAAGGTATCTTCTTATATGTAAAAAAAACCGCATTATTACTGATGCTTAGCTCCCTAAGTATTTTAGTCATATGAATTCCTCTTATGAATTTACTGAATTTAAATATAGAAAACAAACAATCCTGTTTTACAGAAAAATCTCATTTATTAAAGTAGCAACAGCGACTTTTTATTTTATTTGTAGGAAAATATTCAAAATAGAGTCAAAGAATTACCTTCCTGGGAATGGACTTGCTCGAAACTGTATTAACACTGAGGGGATATGGAGTAAATGCAAATGGCCAAAATCTCTACAAATACGTACATAGTAAAACCATGCAATGGAATAACGCTTTTATTGTTGTTCTTCATCTTGAAGTCACCATGATGCCTTCAACAATGAGCATTAGTCTATTGTCTATATAGTATTGTCTATATTTATCAAAAGAGTAATTCTTGATGACGCCCTACAGGTTGTTTTAATACCCCACGTTAAAACTCGGGGTATATAATGAACATTGTGTCAGTCCGTCCGTCTGTCTGTCCGTTTTTTCCGACCTTAATATCTACAATTCCTCTTTATTTGATCTGAACAATTATTTGGGGTTTCCCATTACCATACATGCACTTGGCCATACATTGTCATTAAGGAAGGTATGGATACGCTATCCGCAAATCGATCCAAAACAAATGAATGGAATTCCCTGTTTCAGAGAATCTTTTTCAAAAGATGTCATAGTGCGTCTCCTATTGTAGAGTTCGATCAAATTTTTGGATTTCCCATAGCCAGGCATTGTCATTGGAGGAGATACTGGTATGCCATCAACAACTCATCCTATACCAATTAATTGAATTTGATGAATTTTTAGAAAATCGTTATCACATGATGCCAAAGTACGCCTCCAAATTTTTTTGGGTTACGTATGGCCTTATATAGTCCTAACCATACATTGTCATTTTAAAGGGATATTGGTATGCCGTCTGCAACTGCTCCTAAACCCAGGAACATAGTAAAATAAAACTACTACAGAATCTTTATTACACGATGCCATTTTGCACCCGTTATTTTAGATTTGGATCTGACTAATTTTTGAGGTTTCCCATGGACAAACATGGACTTAGACATGCTATGTTGTTATGGGTTACTAGTATGCCACCCGCTTCTACTCCTAGAGCAATGGTTGGAATTTGATGAAACTTTCAGAGAATCTCCATTAGATATTGCCATAGTGCACCTCATTTTTTAGATTTTGATCCAACCAATTTTTAAGGTTTTCCATAGTCATAAATGGACTTACTCATGCATTGTCATTGTAGAGGTACTGATATTCCATCTCCAACTCCTCCTAAACCAATAGATGCAATTAAGAAAAAACATGCACATAATCTCTATCACATAATGCTAAGTGCACCGCCTATTCTAGAGTTTTTTGGGGTTTCCAATAGACTTATGTGGACTTAGCCATCGTTGTTGTGTCCTTAGCTATATTTGATATTATTGATTATTTGGATTTCGTTTAGTTTTATGCATTTTAAAATTTTTTTGAAATTATGAATTTCCTTTGTTTGGCTTCTAGTGCTGCTGATGAGGAATAAATTTCCGAAATGGCCATACAGCTCATTAAAATTATTGCAGTTGGAATTAACATGTGTTATGGTCTCATGTTCATTTACTCCATATCCTTTCGTAAAATATGTAGTACTGGTATAAAATCTTCAACTACTCCTAGACATATAAATAGAATTTGATGAAACTTTCAGAGAATCTTTATCACATGATGCCGAAGTTCGCCAATTAAGCCATTCATCCACTTAGCCATGCATTGTCATGTAAGATGGGGTACTGGTATGGCATCTGCAACTCCTATAGAACCAATGAAAGGAATTTGATGGAACTTTCAGAGAATCTTTATCAAGCGAGATCATAGTACACCTTTTGCTTTAGATTTTCATCTACCATTTTGGGGGGTTAAAAGTAGAAAAACGTGGACTCTACAATCCATGTATCTTCTGTGTGGAACAAGGGTTTATTTGGTGAGCCATGCTCACAGTATTTTTGGTTTATTTTGCTTTTTGTAAAAAAAGTGATTGTTGAGAGAAAGATATATGATGAATTGTAAAATGTCTTTATTTTTAGGAAGTTTTATCTCTATGGAATAAGTTACAGAAACTAGAAGTTTTATCTCCATGGTTACTGAAACGAGAAGTTTTATCGCCATTGTTACAATAACATTGTGTAAAATTGCCCCAAGTATTTTGAAATATATTTATTGTTGAATTCTACATAAAAGCATATTAAGGATGCGTTTCTTTTGTTGTTCAGTATCAAAGGAGTAGAGGCTGTAAGGTCCAAAATCGGCCCCAAATTATTTAAAAAATCAAATTGTTAATAGAATGATGATTTGTTGCCGTCCCAACGCCCATAATGACGTTCAATAAAAAACAAAACTTTTCAGACGTAAAGAAATAGTGATGACGTCATAATCACTTCTCAAACTCGTGCACGTTGGTGGAAATCGTCAAAAAATAGTAAAATAGTAATGTGTTTCACTGAAAATGAACATCTCCGCATGCTTGCCCCAATCAGAAAATTTTATGACGAGCTGGCTTGCTTCTTAATTAAACGTACAAAAAATATCTATTTGGGGCAAGCTTGCGGAGATATCTAAATAGATCTGTTTGTTAAATTCAAATACACACTTTCTTGAGTATTCCAGATTTTTGTTTCTGTTTTGTGTTGAGATTTCGTTGTATACTGGTCATGGTACGTAACTACATAATATAAACGGTGACGTCTCAGTTAAAACTTGGACTGAAATGAATGTAAATACAACGATAACGGAACCCACGCTAGTAAATGCCATCTTTGAAAAAAAAAATCCAGAAATACTTTGGTCACGATTCCGATTTTTGTCACCAAATATTGTGTTTACATTGGTTACTTTGGCTATACATAGCGTAAACGTCTGCAGCTTTAAATATTATTTATTAAGCCGATTGATATTTGAAGATAATTGTTTGAAGTCTGCATTCAAAAAGATGTGATACTAGTAGGTAAGCAATTTTTGAATTATATACTCAACCTACACAAGTCCAGAGACAGAGCGGGTGAACAAGATTAAAGTCGAAGCAGACTTACGCCAGGCACAAGGACTTGCTCCTGGCCTAGAAAAATCAAAGCTCCGATGGAGCTGAATCTCGAAGCCCTGAAATTCTGCATGTGGCAAAACTTCGTAGTCATCCAAAGAACTACTGCATACGTCTGCATGTATTAAGTTATAGTCCGTAATACGTGAAAATAATCGGATTGTGTGATTTCGCATGTTGATTTCATTGCTATTATATATTATCAAGCGCATTTGGCCACTTATTGCGATTTTAAAGGCGTAAAAACTTCTTAAAAGGTGACCTCGAAGCGAGAGCCTTTTAAGAAGTTTTCAGTCTTTAAAATCGCTGTAACTGGCCAAATTGCGCTTGATAATTAATTTGTGCGAAAATTCGAACGAACAAATAGCGATGTTTGTACATGTATTTTGAATGCTACGAAACATTTACTACACTATTTTAAGAATACACACTACAACGACTCGTTATTGATTTTTTGAATGGGGACATGGTTGACCTAAATAAATAATTTAAATCATAATTATAGAACACCAATCCCTGAATCAATTAGGCACTAATTGATACTCAAAACAATGAATACGTTTACTTACTGACTTTGAAAGTTTATAAACGTAATGTTATTAACTCAATGTTATAATACTAAATTAATCGCGCTTCTGGACACGTGTACTTATGTAAACTTTAAATATAGATCGCTTCAGCTGTGTGAATACACATCTGACGTGTTTATCGTATGTTTCATTTTAAACCAATAAAAACATCTTTTAAAGGTCAATGGGCGTGTTTTCCCATCAGATATAAAGACAGCCATTCATTTTCTATAAGCAACGAGTAAAAAAAACGAGTAATTTGATTAACATGCATAATTGTTTTCAGTTTAATAAAACAACAATGTATTCAACTCAAGAAAATAAGAAATATAACTTAAATACTAAATGTATCCGATTTTGAAAGGAACTTGCGCACTATATTTTATTGAAAGCACGAAGATCATCTTTTAGAGCTGTTAATAGGCTTGAAGCCTCACGCGGGGCACGTGATTTTTTCTTGCCATATCAATATCTCTCCAGCCATTTCGTGGCTTCGAGATAAAAAATGTTTACTCTCAAATATGAATCTCTGAAAAAAAAACACGTGTTTTTTTCTCCGAGATTCGTATATGATAGTAAACAATTTTTTCTCGGCCGGGAGCAAGTCCCTGTGTGCCAGGGTAGTCACTGCTCGACTCATACTACGCCGAGTATTCTTCTTATTTTGACTCGTCTTGTTCATAATGCTACCAAGCGGAGTCCAATATTAGATCACCCATAGTTAGCTGAGTAATGTTTAGCTAAAGGTAAATGTTCAAATATCAAATCAAAGCTCCGATGGAGCTGAATCTCGAAGCCCTGAAATTCTACATGGGACAAAACTTCGTAGTCATCCAAAGAACTACTGCATACGTCTGCATGTATTACGTTATAGTCTGTAATACGTGAAAATAATCGGATTATGTGATTTCGCATGTTGATTGTTGCGATTTTAAAGGCGTAAAAACTTCTTAAAAGGCGACCGTGAAGCGAGAGCCTTTTAAGAAGTTTTCAGTCTTTAAAATCGCTGTAACTGGCCAAATTGCGCTTGATAATTAAGTTGTGCGAAAATTCGATCGAACAAATAGCGATGTTTGTATTTTGAATGCTACGAAACATTTACTACACTATTTTAAGAATACACACTACAACGACTCGTTATTGATTTTTTGTAACTATGAATTGGGACATGTTTGACCTAAATAAATAATTTAAATCATAATTATAGAACACCAATCCCTGAATCTATTAGGCACTAATTGATACTCAAAACAATAAATACGTTACTGACTTTGAAAATTTATAAACGTAATGTTATAAACTCAATGTTATAATACTAACTTAATCGCGCTTTTGGACACGTGTACTTATGTAAACTTTAAATATAGATCGCTTCAGCTGTGTGAATACACATCTGACGTGTTTATCGTATGTTTCATTTTAAACCAATAAAAACATCTTATAAAGGTCAACTGGCGTGTTTTCCCATCAGATATAAAGACAGCCATTCTTTTTCTATAAGCAACGAGTAAAAAAAACGAGTAATTTGATTAACATGCATATTGTTTTCAGTTTAATAAAACAACACTGTATTCAACTCAAGAAAATGAAGAAATATAACTTAAATACTAATTGTATCCGATTTTGAAAGGAACTTGCGCACTATATTTTATTGGAAGCACGAAGATCATCTTTTAGAGCTGTTAATAGGCTTGAAGCCTCACGCGGGGCACGTGATTTTTTCTTGCCATATCAATATCTCTCCAGCCATTTCATGGCTTCGAGATAAAAAGGGCCGCTAAAAATTGCTCTGAAACGGGATAACATTATCCAATATTACTTAAAATATACATTTGTATACATTTGTTTCTCAAACAGCCTAAACATTATTCTCGAACTATCGATAACTCGGCTTACTAGGGGTGTAGATTACTCAAGCCTATAAAATCTACAGACAGACGGCAAAAGTTTTATCCGGCATCGACCCACAGTCTGCATAAACATATAACACATTTCAATTTTTTGAAGCCAGCAGGCAATTTTGGTAATAAAAAAAAAACAAAAAAAAAACAAAAAAACGGAAGGACAATGTGATGATTGATATAATACGGAAGTTTAAATACCACATACGCTACAAAGATCTTTAGAATGTTGCCGTGACTGTAATTGTGATTGTATAGAATCATGGCTGGTAAGCATGGGATTGTGAGTTCAATTCCACTGACTGATCGTTTTTGCTTATTTTTTAATAATCATATCATCATCACATTTTTACACTTAAATATATTTGTTCTGGTCAATGTTTATCTTTCATATTTTTAATGAAATTTTGGTCAAGGAGTATAACTTTTGCGAAAATTCTTATATACAGTGATGTTGTTTGGTTTAGTAGTGAAGTGTCGAAATGATGGAAACTGTGATTTAGTCTTACATTGTACATCTTGATATTCTACACAAATCCATTAAATTGGCTTTGAATTCCAGTAACCTGAAAATTTTACACATATACTGGCCTCACACTTATATTGCCGATGTCTACTGGAATAAATGACGACTCTTTACCAACTGAGTTTGATTTTTCTTCCGTAGTGCGACATTGTTTTACCAGCAGACTAGGGTCCTTGAGCTAGCCTAATGTTAAGCTGCGAACAATCTTTGACCCATCTTTCAAATTACATCTTGTTATATTCTTTCCTTTTTCAACGTAGTGGTTATAGAGTTAGTTGTCTACCTGTATTTGGTTTTATTCGTATGTTTATTATACTATAGAAAACGGGATACAGAAAGGGGAGATTTGGGTATCCACAAACCAGTTTAACCCTACCACTGGCTTTTTGCTAGAGCCGGTACCAAGACCGGCTATCCTGAATTCCTATCGTGTGTTTGTCTCTGGTCTGGTTCCCTTATGGATTGTAATTTTCAGCCATTTTAGGTGTTTATTGTTATCTTGACTTTTTAATCGGAGTGCGAGTATTTGGAAGCATTTTTTACATACAATGAGCCGAAGATACATATTTCCACTATATGATCCAAAATGACCGCTTTCGGTGGTCAATAATTATTCCATTTAATGTTTGTGCCTACTTTTATAAATCCATAGTGTATCTTTCTGTTTAAATCAGTTTTTGTTGTTCTTCTTGTTAGTGGTTAATGACTGTTGTTTTCTAAGTTTATCGCAGATAAAAAAGTAGCAAACCTGTTAAAAGCATTACGATATGGGATTTCAGTTTCTGTTTGTTAAATGTGTCAATTATTGTTCATGTATCTTTCTATCCTTTTTTATATAAACCGAAGTTTGATGCATCATTACATCTGGTTTAACCCACTGTTTCATTTATAAATGTCCGTTCCCAGTCGGGAATATGACGGCTTGAATGTTTTGTGATGGGATCTGTGTTCTCGGTACGTCTGACGGATTTTCCTTACTTATCTCACCCTCTAATTGCTTCGGACTTTTGTTGTCACTTTTATTTTTTCTATTAAATTTTACACCATAACGACAGCAAAATTGATGATTAAGGGTGTGTTTTACACACATTCAAAACCTATTGATGCTACGGAAGCCCGTTAGTATCATAGGAGGTCTTATTTCTAACTTGTTATAACAACTTAGCTAACTTGTGATTACAAATTAGATAACTTGTAAAAACAACTAATTATCTTGTGATAACAACTTAGCTAACTTATGATAACAACTTATTAACTTGTGATAACAACTTAGCTAACTTGTTATAACTACTCAGCTAGTTTGTGGCGACAATTTAGCTAACGTTTGATAACAACTTAGCTAATTTGTAATTTGTGATAACAACCTATTTTAATAACTTGTGATAACAACTTAATAACTTGTTATAACAACTAAGTTAACTTGTTATAACTACTTAGAAATTATATATAATGACTGGGCTAGGTGTATTGTGATATGTGATTGTGATTTTCGGCATTATTGAGCATTTCCTGTTACCTTTTCGTGCACAATTTTTACCCCTTTTATCACAAATGCAGTGTGAAGTTGGTAAATCAATTCCCCGTGATTGTGGTGTTTAAGTTTTTTTTTAAATATGCAGAAGACGTCAGCAATGACCGTTTATTTGGAGTTGCAGTGTCATAATAGGAAAAATATTTCATGATACAACTCAGATACAATTTGAGACAGTTTTGTATCAAATCCACGATTGCCCCTTCACACTCTATCGCTCCATTGGCACTAAATCCGGTAGTAAGGCATGCACCTTTAAAGATATCTAAAATAGGCCGATCAATACAAAACTCTAGATACACTACAGCTTCCTTGTATACAAAGGCAATCGTGGATTTTCAAAAATTCAAATTGCGACACCAGAAAATGTGCCACTTGTCCTCGTCTTGTTCAGGAGAATACTGTAAAATCCAATGTCATCGACGGGAACTTGACCAACAAATTCCCTGTTGACATTTCCTGAAGAACAGGGCACCTCATTTACTATAACAATGTATGTTTTATTTAGCATGCAATTCAGTGAACTTTTTACAGAGACACTTAACTGACATGTATTTGCATAAGTACAATTTATGATTTTTTTTTTTGAACTTCTGAAAATGACAAATAAAATACTATTTTTATAAGTATCTTTACAAAACATAACTTTTGATTTATAAGTAAAATGTTGTGGTATAAAAAATATGGAATGAATATACAGAATACATCCAAATAAATCAAATGATATAGAGTTTGGCTATTATTGGCACACTTTTGTGCTCCTCATCTTCAAATATGGTTCAATATACTTTGAAAGAATAATAAAAGGGTATTGAGTAAATGCAAATAACTGAGTGACTCTTTTAATGTCAATCTTGAAAACCTCGATTTCCCTAATGTATCTGTTTTGTTGGGGACCAGGGCTTTCGCAACTGCTTTGTATCTGAAAATCAACATTGCCAACCTGTTATGGACATGTTCCAAGGGACCTTATTAACCATACTTTATATCAGTAGCCTCCTTTATGTGGTATATTTAGATTTGTATCTTATTCAAGCTGGCTACTGGTAAGCGACACACGTTTGTTAAGCTCAGAATCACAGCCGAGAGTACAGAATGTTAATTATCTTAAGTGAGCTTAATTGCTCTGCTGAGTCTCTAATTGAACATATTTGTAATATTAAGGAGGCTCACTCCTGATGTTGTTTATATCCAGGATTTCTTGAAACCTTTTTTAATTTACTAAGCATTGAAGACTAAATCAAATGGTAAAAAGAAGTATAAAGGTCCCTGTGCTTTTTACCGAGATAAAAGTCATATAAAAATTTGGCGGGAAATGGATTTCTCTGGATTTTCCCTTAATTTCAACATCAGGATTATTTTTTGTCTAAAAGCCAAGAAGTTATATCAAAAATTTTATGAAAACTTGTCAGGTGTCTTTATTTGACCTATAGAACATATTCATGAAATAAAAAGGGGGGTATGTGTGCAAAATTCTTTAGGCCATTGAACTGGGCAAAACCAGAGGAGTTCCGAAATCTGACACAAATGCAAAAATGTGACGAGTGAGCCTCCTTAATATCTAAAGATTGTTTGAAATGGCTGATTTAACCAGAAAAAACAAATATATGAATGATAAAAGCTTTCGACAATCTTTTGTTTAATTACATAGTTCAAAGTGCAATGACATCTCTTTACAAAATAAGTTTTTAGCGGAATACAGCGATTTAAGGGATATTGATACTGTTTCTTCTGGTGCCCAATTATTGAAGTAGCAATGAACTATCAAACTTTTAGTTGACATTCTCTAAAATAGGCAGCATAAGCTGTGTTTAGGTATAAATGAATGGATTCTGAGATGGGGCCATTTTGGGGCCTTAGAGCCCCTACTCCTTTCGGCATTTTCCGAAAAATGGTTTGAATCTTATCTGTCTCTAAGAAAACAAAAGATGTGTATTGGAAGCTATATGTCAAATGCTGAACCTGTATTGAATGGTGTACCACAAGGTTCCATACTAGGCCCTCTTCTTTTTAGCTCACCTGGCCAAAGGCCATGTGAGCTTTTGCCATCACTTGGCGTCCGTCGTCCGTCCGTCCGTTAACTTTTATTCAAAGATCTTCTCCTCTGAAACTGCTCGGCCAATACTAACCAAACTTGGCCTGAATCATCACCAGGGTATGCTCTTTCAAGTTTGTGATTTTCATGTCAGTAGACCAAACATCATGGCCGCTGTTACTAAAATTAGAACATAGGAGTAAATTGCCGTTTTTGCAAATTTCTCGAAAATCGTTACAGATATCAAAAATCTGACGAAGTAAAAATGATCAGCATGATAAGATCTACCCACCCTGCAATTTTGAAGAATATCCGATATCCCGTCTTGGAGTTATTGCCTCTTTTCCGTAAAATTTTCGGTTTTTTGTTACTTTTAGTCTTATATATTGAAAATGGTAGAAGATAGAAGTGAAGTTTTTATTACAAAAATGGTCAGCATAGTAAGATCCACATTTCCTGCAAATTTGAAGAAAATCTGATGACTCACAGAAGATTTATGGCCCTTTGTCTTTGAATTTTCACGATTTTTTAACATTTTTACTTTTATTTCAAAAACTGTTTGAGATGGAGGTTAAATGTGAATTACAAAAGTGTTGAGCTTTTCCAGGCTTACAATTTCTACATATGTCCAGCAGATTAGCATCACATCCAAGATGGCTGCCACTAGGGAACATAGTTTAACATAGGACCCTATGGGAAATACATTCAAAGATCTTCTCCTCTGAAATCACTGAGCCAGTGTGGACCAAATTTTGTCACAATAGTCCTCAGGTGGTCCCCTTTAAAGTTTGTGATTTTTGTGGTTGTACCTCACCCAAGATGGCCGCCAGCGGGGAACATAGTATAACATAGGGACCCTATGGGAAATTCATTCAAAGGTCTTTTCTCTTGAAACCACTATAAGCCAATAGGAACCAAACTTGGATTCAATTGCCCTTGGCTGGCCCCCCTTTAAAGTTTGTGATTACCAAGATGGTCGTCAGCACAGGACATAGTTTAACATAGGACCCTTATGGGAAATGTATTTAAAGATCTTCTTCTCTGAAATAACTGAGCCAATTGGAACCAAACTTGATCACAATAGTCTTTAGGTGGTCCCCTTGAAAGTTTGTGATTTTTATGTTCATACATCATTCAAGGTGGCTGCCAGCAGAGAACATAGTTTAACATAGGGACCCTATGGGAAATGCATCCAAAGATTTTCTCCTCTAAAACTACCAAGCCAAATTCAACCAAACTTGGTCAAAATAGTCCTTGGATTGTCCCCTTCAAAGTTTGTGATTTTGACGTTTGTACCTCATCCAAGGTGTCCGCCAGCATGGAACACAGTTTAACATAGGGACCCTATGGGAAATGCTTTCAAATGTCTCCTCCCCTGAACCTACTGAGCCAATTAGAACCAAACTTGGTTAAAATAGTCTTTAGGTGGTCCCCTTGAAAGTTTGTGATTTTTATGTTCATACCTCATTCAAGATGGCCGCCAACAGGTAACATAGTTTAACACAGGGACCCTATGGGAAATGCATCTAAAGATCTTCTCTTCTGAAACTACTAAGCCAAATTGAACCAAACTTGGTCACAATAGTCCTTGTGTGGTCCCCTTTAAAGTTTGTGATTTTTACATTTGTACCTCATCCAAGATGGCCGCCAGCGTGGAACATAGCTTAACATAGGGACCCTATGGGAAATGCATTCAAATATCTTCTCCTCTGAACCTACTGATCAAATTGGAACCTAACTTGGTTACAATTGTCTTTGGGTGGTCCCTTTCAAAGTTTTTAATTTTTATGTTTGTACCTGATCCAAGATCTGGTGAACTGATTTATAATATGAATGGGTGGTCTTTTCGTGGCAATGAATAAACCAGTCACCAGGTGAGCGATACAGGCTCATGTGAGCCTGTAGTTATACTATTTGTAAATGATGTGTCACTTGAAAATATTTCATGTGAAATTGAAATGTATGCAGATGATACTACATTACATCACAACAGTAAATCTGAATTAGAAATAGAAAATCAATTGAATGCTGATTTGTAAATAATCAGTTCATGGTATGAAAATAAATCCAGTTAAAACAACATGTATGTTAATTGGAACAGCTCAGAGAAGGGGCAATTTAAACAGTAATGACTTGAAATTAATTGTTAAAGATCATGAAACTGCAAATGTCAATACTCAAAAAAGCTAGGGATATATATGGATCATAACTTGGACTGGAAATATCAAATTAATTACTTATGTAATAATAAATTCTAGATTATTTCTATTCTCAAAAATTAAACAATACTTAGATAAAGATTGTAGAATTTTATTTTTCAATGCTTATATTCTGTCGATATTTGATTACTGCTGTAGAATTTGTGGAAATTGTTATGAAGAAGGAATTGACCGACTAACAAAACTTCAAAAAAAGATCTGCACGAATGATACTTGATGCTCCCTTTCTTACCCCATCTAAAGAGCTTTTCAAAAATCTAAACTGGCTTTGTTTTAATGAGAGAATAAATTATCATAAACTTGTCCTTGTATACAAAGTTTTAAACGATAAAACGCCAGATTACCTCAAACAATACTGCAAACAAAATTCAAACACCCATTCAAGACATTTACGATCTGTATCAAGCAATAATTTAGCAATTGTACGGCCTAAAACGATCTTTCGCATATAGTGGCCCAACTCTATGGAACAAAATGCCAAATAACATTAAATCTGTTACAAACATAAATATATTTAAAAACAAATGTTTTAAACATCTTTTTGAAAATTCTATTATGATATGATTTGTTTATATATTGTATGTATTTTGTTGTATTATCATGTTATTATTTTGTGTTTTATGAGGGCCTGCAGTTAGATTAGTGTAAACGAATTCAGTTACCCTCTTTAAATAAAGAAAATTATTATTATTATTATTATTATTATTAAATGTTGGAACAAAGGAAGATAAGGGGAGTTAAATGAAAAGAATTGAAAAAAAAACAAAACTTTGTGCTTCATTGTATGTTACGTGGCAATGAAATCACAATAAACTCATTGTTGTTATATAGACAGTAATTCGTTTTAAAAGTTATACAGTGCCATCATCTCCTCATGAAAAGGTATTTCCCCTGTATTTTATCATTTTTTTCATAACATTCACTGTAGATTCGACTCTGAATTCTGTATTTATTGATTTGCAAAATGAATACGATAAGTTCAAATTTGGATCATCATATTTTCATTCCACTATGTGATCATCCCTTTCGTCAATGCAAGCTAAAGATGCGTTTATGGTCGTATGCATAAACTTAAATGTTGCTAAATAGTAAATCCTTTGTCTTTTTTAAATGGAGGTTATAATGATAGGCTCATACGTTATTTCAAATTTATGTTTTATATTGCATTTATAAATGAACAAATAAGTGACTGAATACCGACGTTGCTGTGAATTTAATTACTGCATATGCGCATTTCAACAACTTATGTCTCTACAGTGCAGATAAAATCTAAAAGTTTGGAAAACCATAAACTCAAACGTGATTAAAAACTGATAGAGAACAAATAACCAATATGATTTAAGTGTTGAGCCAAAAATCAGCTATGGACAGAGCTTTGCATGAGGGAGATACTCCTTACTTTTAAACACAATTTACAAAATTTTAGTAAGGTTCAAATAATAGGAACAAATTCATGGTAAGATTAAGAAAATGGAACAACGCTTTTATTAATGTTCTTCATCAGGAAGAAGTCATCATAAGGCATTTGAGAACGGACATACACTCGTGCCTATTAATACATCAAGACGGCCCATAGCAACGGTTTGACTGGAAGTCGTTAAGCAAATGAAAATTAACGCCACTTCTGTGGTGCATTTACTCCATATCCGTTCATTGTTTTCTTTTGAAAATTTGTTTTACTTTCAGAAAAAATAGAGTTAATGTGACTACAACGACAGAAACGCCATGTGAAGTGAACAGCTTTTTAGATGAAATTTCTTGTATGAACAAACAAGATAAGAACAAGTATGTATAAAAAGTTCTATTAAATAATAGTAGACAAAGGGGCTGACTTGAAATTGACAAATATCAATTAAAACGTATGGCAATTGAAAAGTAGATTCTTTTCATATGCTTGGGCATTAAGCTCTCATTTGGCTAAAAGTCCTGATAGGTGATCTCTTGTGTCTATTTTCTACGAGTAAAATTAATATTTGCCTCACTTGTGTTGTTTTTAATGTGTTAGCAGCCAAATGTGCTATAAATAGCAATTATTTCATTTTAGGTCATTTTACAGTGCTTGTGAAGACAATACTACTCGATGGACATCAAGAACCGGCACATTTTTTGTTGAGAATTAATAATCATTCGCCACAATCATTCGATGCCCCTGCTGGTGGACTGTTAGTCCCCGAGGGTATTCACCAACCCAGTAGTCAGTACTTCGGTGCTGACCCGAAAACCGATTTTATTTCAATTTGCAATATCTAAATTTTTGTAAATTTTGTTTAAAACTAAGGAGAATCTCCCTCATGCATAGCTCTGTCCTTATCTGAATTTTGGCTTTTCTATTTAGACCGATTTGGTTATTTGTTCTTCATCAGATTTAACACGTTTTTGATAATGGACTTCCAAATGCTTTGGTTTTATCTGCACTGATGAGACATAAGTTGTCGAAATGTGCATATGCAGAAAATAAATTAACAGTAACTTCGGTATTTTGATATCTAAATGGGATATAGTTTATTTTGGTTCTAGAGGTGCTTTATAACAAATTTGAATACAAAATTTTTCGAAATTGCATTTAAATGTCAAGTAAAGTGACTGGAATTTGTATCTAAGGGAACGACCATTTGATTTTTATGGGGGGGCTATGGTCAAATTTAAAATAAAAAGGCAGGACGCCAAAAATCTAGAAAAAAATAACCAGGACAGTACTTGTCCTGAAAAAAAATGCAGGATGGTAGATTTGGCTGTATAATTTTAAGGATATTGAAAAGAAAAAGTCAGGCGCGCGTAAGCGCGCAAAAAAAATTGCAGGCTTTCAATTTTCCAAAAATAAAAAGGCAGGATGGAAAATTTGACCATAGCCCCCCATAAAAATCAAATGGTTGCTCCCTAAGTATATAAGGTTACAAAACAGATGCCCTATTTAAACATTTTGGATATGATTTAATACATTACAGAAATTTGTACGTTGAATGAGAAAATGTCAGGTGAAAACGACCATACCTATATGATGTTTTTGGCATGAATTGATGGGCTAGCTGTTTCAGTAGATTGGCTGAATTTTGATGAAACATTTAATATAATGGTATGGTCAAGTTCAGTTCAAACATGATAAAAAACGTGCAGTGAAAACATCATAGTTCATAGGAATATAATGATTTACATATAACATAATTTTTTTATAACTGTTTGAAATTTCAATTCACAGGTGCTAAAGTTGAAATGCGAACTGAAGCACTTGATGTGAGGTTCGGAAACACGACGAAGTGCTAGTTTTTCCAATAATAACATCACCTGTTTCATCTTGTTCAAGAATTGTACACAAGATCACATCTTTTTTATTTCTTTCCAATTAAATTAAAAAAAGATGCAAAAACACGGAAATGACTCCCTGAAATTGCAATGAAATTACTGTATAATAGTTATCCCTTACGGATATGTTTCGAATAGCTATTAGATGTATACATAGGAGAATTATCAAAATCGTTAAAGAAATAGATAAATTTCAATTGTATTTGAAAATTGGTATCTCAGACGCACTTATTACATTGTACATTGGTATGTAAATATAAGTTCTATTTTCAGAAAAGTAATAACAAAGACAATGAACGTATCAGAACCAGTCAACGTGTTATATTGTTGTCCTGGGTATATTCGTGTTGGGAAAAGGTGTTTTTTAAGTAAGTTTATATTTCATTTATATCTTCGTGCAAATAACGACAGTGTTTTACGTAGCTTATTATGTTTTTTGGTATATTCTTGCATTGTATGTTACATTTTACAAAGATTTTCTTTTATTTCCTTTTAATCTAGTAGTGTTTGTCAATGACTTTTTTTATTCGCCCATGACGAAGGCTGCAGAAAGCGAGACTTATACAAATGGTGACGGCGAAGGGACCACGTTAACTTTATCGTTAAAATTTTGTAGTTATATTAGTATTTCAATAATTCTAAATGGTAGAAAAATGAAATTTGGAATAATGGTTCTCCCTCTCAAGGAGGAGACATATTGTTTTTGTCTTTTACGACTGTCGTCAGCCTGTCCGTCCGTTCGTTACAAAGTTTGTGGACGCCCATTCTCCTACATTATCCAATGGATTTCGGCCAAACTTAATCGGATAGTTGACCATCATGCCTAGTTATTCATATTGTCTGGCCGGATTTATCGGGCATTTTGTGTTGGAGTTATGCCCTTTTTGACATAGAATTTTGATAAATTAAGTTTGTGGACGCAAATTCTGCTACATCTTTCATCGGGTTTCAACCAAACTTCACAGGATTGTTTACCTTCGTGTCTAGTTGTGCGTATTCTCTGGTTGAATTGATCGGCAAAGTTTTGTTAGAGTTATACCCCTTTTTGACACAGAAGTTTGGTTTGCTAATCCAACTTTGTGGACGCTAATTCTTCCACATCTTTCATTTGATTTCATTCAGTTGATCATCAAGTATAGTTGTGCATATTGTCTGGTCGGATTGATCAGCCAATATTTGTGAGAGTTTTGCTCCTTTTTGTTAAACAATTTTGATGAATTATTTTTGTGGATGCTAATACTTCTACATTTTTCTTTGGATTTCAACCAAATTTGGTATCATTTAAATACAATTGCAAAATATACAAAAATATATAAAAGATACAAATCATATCTCAAAGAAGATACCTACTTGGAGGAGACATTCGTTTTTGTATCAAAAACACACTTCTAGTTTAAGTTTCTCTTGTGAAAAACATAACTTTATATTATATGACATTTAAACTTTACTTCAGTTACACTGTCTAGTGACCAAGTATACTTCTGATTAGAACAGTTTCTTAATAACTGTAGGTGGTGCAGAAATGGTTTTTGGTACAAAGAGGGTTTTTGTGTTGAACTTGAGAATTCTATGTTTTTTTTTATTTCGGGAAGAGACGACGATCTTTTTCTTTTGTTGTAGATAATGATACCATTAAACGAACAGTTCAGTTTCCATATCTCAGCTTTTTGGTATCCCAGTAAAGTTAAAGTAAAGTAAAGTTAAGAAATATATTATGGCAAGCGGGCTCTATGCGAATTAGAACATGGTAATACCTTATATTCGTCGATATTATATACCGAGCGATAGCGAGGTTTAAAATGATGACAAATATAAGGTCTTACCATGTTCTATTTTGTATAGAGCCCAATTGCAATAATTCATTTCGATTCTAATATGGTTTACATTTGTTTTGAAAATTCGGGGCGGTTCAAGGAGGATTTTTGCAAAAACCATTTTGGTTTTAAAAATTTAACGAAATAAACCACGAAATTCCAAACATATAAAAAATCGTAAAATAAAGTCTTTAAACCCTTTTTGTGTAACATTAGGCCACATTTACAGATTGAATTGATAAAAATGTGTTATCCCCGTTTGAACTATTTACGTTGGAGATTATGACGTCCTGGTATTCGTATTATGACGTCACAGAGGACTCAATGCGTATTAGAACCCTATTGTGTTTTCAAAGCGTTTGAAGAACGCCATATTAGAATGTAATTTAATTCGACTTGTTATACAGAAACAACTACAACTGTGACTACTTCTACTACTACAACTCCCACAACAACAACATCTACAACAACAACCGAGAAAACAACTTCTACACTTCAGGTGACAACAACGGCTACAGTAATCAGTACAACTTCTACAACTCTAAAGACAACAACAGCAAAAACGACAAGTGTAGCTTCAACTACAGTCGTCACCACAAAACCAACAACCACAATGCAGACGGTAACTTCTACAACTCGGGTGAAATCAACAGCGAAGGTTACCAGTGCACCTTCTACGAAAGCCGTTACAACAAAACCAACGACGACAACACGAAAGACAACTTATTCAAAGAAAACCACAGAAACCACGACGACTAAAATGCCAACGATAACGACAACCTCTGGTAACTATATGTGTCATTATATATATTATCTATATTTTGACCGTACTGTATGATCCGAATCACTGAGACAATATTCTAATGGGTTCTTACAAGAGAGCAATTGTTTTCACTTATTTAATTTTTTGTGATTGAAAAAACGTAGAAATAGCTTGTTGAGACCAAATTTTAGATATGCACTTGATTGAAATCAGATTAATACAGACACCGATTCATTTACTCAGGGAGTTTATTGTGATGAAACGCACAACATGTATCTTCATATTTTAATGGTTAGACATTTTGGAAAGAATGCCAAGAATATGTTTAAAAAATACATTAATCGATGATTTTTGCACACACCCAATTACCATAAAAGGTGTTAGAGAGCTCGGATAATGTGTGATATTTTTATATCAGTACTGATGTTTAACTATTTTGCCATATTTATGTACAGCCTTGTAAAGAAAAGAAAAAAACACAAAAGCTGCAACTTGAATTATTTTCAAGTTTAGGTTTGAAATATTTTCAAGCTTTTAAACCGTTTGCTTTTGAAGTAAACATGCTATTGCTTTACTGTTTTGGAAGACAGTTTTTGGTAAAATTTCATTGATTAATCTTTTTACATTTCAGCACTTCAGAATAGTAGCAAAGATATAGAAAAGATATCAAAGGGTGAAGTGGTAGCAAACACATTGCTTTATGTTTCGATTGGGTGTATACTGGTGTTAATTATATTTGTTGCTATAGTCCTTTTCGTCTATTATAGAAGACAACGCCAAAGGTAATCACTGAAACAAAAAACTGTGACACGTTCGGTTATGGGCCTAAAAAGGTCTAAAAGATGCCTTTTTGGGAGGTCGATTCTTGAAAAATATCCCTACAAAAAGGCGGGATACGTTATTACACAGACTTCTATACTTGGAAAGAAAGTGAGAACCTAACCGTCAGTCAAAAAAACTCTAAAACCACTCAAGTGTGATACTTGTAAAGTAAGTGAGATTCGAACCGTCAGTCAAAAAACCTCTAAAACCACACAAGTGTGATACCTAATTACACAGATTTCTATACTTGTAAAGTAAGTGAGAACCGAACCGTAAGTCAAAAGCCTCTAAAACCACTCATGTGTGATATCTAATTACACATTTCTATACTTGTAAAGTAAGTGAGAACCGAACCGTAAGTAAAAAAACCTCTAAAACCACTCATCTGTGATACCTAATTACACAGATTTCTATACTTGTAAAGTAAGTGAGAACCGAGCCCTCTAAAACCACCGAAGTGTGATACGTTGTTTTACGAATCAAGAAAAGCCATTGCGTACGTGAAAGGAGACCCCTTCATTTCCTTTTGCTAAAGTGTACGTACATTAACGTACGTTATCGTTTGCTTAACGTGACATCAAAAAGTTCAACTGAACACCTAACAAAATGAATTCACAACGGCAGTATAATACCGACGGAAGAAAGGATTTTATTTATTACAAAAAGTCGAAAGACATGGCAAAAACGAGAACGCAGAAAAACAAAGACAAAACAAGGACATGAGACAGCAACAAGGCACCGAAATAAGAACACTGCATTCAGAACTCCCATGAAAATCGGGAGTAACATCAGGTGCCAGGATGGGTAAGCATGTCCTGCTCCGCTAGCGGCACCCGTCAAATTCAAGAGTTTAGTCAAAACCGGTGAAATCTAACTGAAAATGTCCGTTTTTAGCTCTCCTGGCCTACAAGGCCATGTGAGCTTTTGCCATCACTTTGCGTCCGTCGTCCGTCCGTCCGTCCGTCAACAATTTCAAAAATCTTCTCCTCTGAAACTGCTGAGCCAATTGTAACCAAACTTGGCCTGAAGCATCACCAGGGTATGCAGTTTAAAAATTGTGTTCGATTAGTCCGAAGACCAAACAACATGGCTGCAGTTACTAAAAATAGAACATGGGGTAAATTGCTGTTTTTTGCAAATAACTCAAAAACCGTTACAGATATAAAAAATCTGACAAGAGTAAAAGTAATCAGCATAGCAAGATCTACCTGCCATGCAATTTCGAAGAAAATCCCAAAACCCGTCTTTGAGTTATTATCCTTTTTATGTAAAATTTGCAAAATTTTAACTTTATTAATTTTTTATCAGAAAAACTATAAGAGATAGAAGTCAACTTTAAATTGCAAAAATGTTCAGCTTGTCAAGATCTACCCATCCTGAAATTTTGAAGATAATCCAAAAAGTTATTGCCCTTTTTCACGGAATTTTCAAAATTTTCATATTTTTCATCTTTTATTTCCAAAACTATAGAAGGTGAAGGTTAAGTATAAATTGATAAAATGTTTGCAATGCTGTGGCGACTTCAAAACTGATGTTGAAAATTATTGGTTGACCACCATTTTTAAAATGGCCGCCAAAAAAGGCGGGAAAATTCAGCATTTTCCGATTTCAATGAAATTTGGTTTCCAAATAGATATTGATGTTGCGACTTCAAAACCGGTGTTGAAAATTTCAAAAAGGCCGCCAATAAAGGCGGGAAAATTCAACATTGTCCGATTTCAATGACATCAACATTGTCCGATTTCACTGACATTTGGTTTCCAAATTGGTCTTGATGTCGGATCTTCAAAACTGATGTTGAAAATTGTTCCTTGACCACCATTTCAAAATGGCTGCCAAAAAAGGCGGGAAAATTCAACATTGTCCAATTTCAATGAAATTTGGTTTCCAAATAGATATTGATGTTGCGACTTCAAAACCGGTGTTGAAAATTGTTCGTTAACCGCCATTTTCAAAATGGCCGCCAAAGAAAGGCAGGAAAATTCAACATTGTCCGATTTCAATGACATTTGGTTTCCAAATTGGTCTTGATGTCGCGTCTTCAAATCTGATGTTAAAAATTGTTCGTTGACCGCCATTTTTAAAATGGCGGCCAAAAAAGACGGGAATTATTCAACATTGTCCGATTTCAATGAAATTTGATTTCCAAGTAGATATTGATGTTGCCACTTCAAAACCGATGTTGAAAATTGTGTGTTGACTGCCATTTACGAAATGACGTTTGGACTTCAAAACTGGTGTCGAAAGTGGTCCTTAGCAAGAATGTTTTTTGTCAAAAATGCCCAAAAAAGAAATATAGTAAAACATGATCAGACTTTAAAAACAGTTCAAGATATTGGAGGTGTTTGAGCTACGAAAGTTTGAGAAACTGAAGATCAACTGTATAACTTACAATGTTACCTTGATTGTCGCAACTGAAAGCCAGGTGAGCGATACAGGCTCCTGGGAGCCTCTGGTTATTTTGGACACCCACACATCATATCTTGTCACGATGAAGGCCATAGCATTTTTTTAGGGATTAAGCTTAAAAAGGCTAAATAAATCCCTGAGTTAGCAGTTTTTGGGACAGTGTTTTTCCTCTATTCAAAAAATCTCTGTATAAAGTACGTGCCCGACAGTAACGAATCATCTGTGAATTCTAATATGGCGCTCATTTTTCGCTTTGTGAAAAAAACATATGCTCTAAATCCAATAGAGCATACCCGTATTGTACAACATCAAATCATCAATAATGTATACCTTGCATATTTCATTTACTAATATTTTGTTAAAAAATAAATTTTCTAAATAAATGAATCATGCAAATAGCCGCATCAAATAATTACAATGAAATTTATAACTCGGACTTGCAGACACGGAACTGAAATCAACAGTGGAAATCGACCACACCGTTACCTAGCAACGCATGCTCCTTGTGTTATGGAATCTTGTCGATGTAACACATCATAATATTTAATTTTAATAACAAAATTTCCACTTTTTTTTATTTAATTTATATTTTGTTTGTTTGTTTGTTTCAAATATAACTTTAATGAAACTGTCATACAATATTTCTAAATCAGTAAATGGAACCAGCTCATACCTGTAGATGTAAGTGATAAATTTGCAATGGTAGAAATATGTCCGGGGGTTTTAATATCAAAGTACTGAAGTACTGTTTAGTCGGATTTACGCGTTAATTTCGAAAAAAGATAATCGTAAAATTATTTACTGGGCAACAAAAGACTATATAGAAAATGTTGAAAGTATAGAAGATGAAGAACAGTAAAAGCGTTGTTGCATTTGGTTAATTTTAACATGTATCTGTATGAATTTTGTCTCCTGTACATTTACTCGTTGACAATATCCATTATTTTTTCTTGAAGTGTGGAGTTCTTATAAAGATCCCCATTGATTGAGATGTATGCTCTCTAGTTTTCTTCAGTTAAAATTTTCAAAATTTTGCATTTTGGCTTTCATATTTTCTTTAAAAAATCAAACTATTTTACCATCTATAGTTATAATGCCCACATATCCCCATTTTATTTGCCAAGTTATCTTACAACCAACTCAATGACTGTCCTGTAGTCGTGGTCGTGTGTTCTTCGAATTGTCTTTTGGTCCCTCTTTCGGGCAATGGATGACAGTGTTTATTAGGGTACTTTGTCCAATATCTTATGTCTGATCCCGCATCCATTGATGTAGACAAACATGGACGTAACTTTGTTCGATGTCCATCAAGTGAATTCTGCTCAAGTGGATGCAACTAGTGCTAGGGTACGTCCCCAATGCTCATTGATGAAAGCCTCATACATTTTTGCGTCAAGCAAATGGGTATGACAAACGCATATCTCTTGGTAGCGGCTTAGTTAGTACGCTAGTTTATTGCAAGGCTATATTCTTTACCATTGAAAGCTGCTCAGTGTCTAGTGTCGGTCCAACTGGTTGATTATAGCACATGGACAAATATCATCGATAATACGGGGAATATAAATGGTTTCCAATTAAACTGCTATGTAAGTGGTAAAGAAATGATGTATGTTCTGTTTTAGCTAATATAGGTAAGCGTGGACATAAATAGATGACAATTTTTTATCTAACGATTCCATAAAAATGTGTTGGTATGTTATCATTGAAAATGGATAAAAGAAGTACGTCACATGTAAATGCTGTATCTTGACCATATTAGGATTCCGAAGTAATAAGGGAACATCTTGCATAACTGTCGAAATTTGGCAAAAAACCTATAATTTTCACATCCCCTCTGGGTTGCATTAATAAGACTTCAAATTTATGCGTATCGTATTTTTTGTAAAAAAAAA